>JALPSE010000084.1:19870-34744 GCA_030558545.1 Bipolaris gigantea
GCATCGGCCGTCTCCACTACATGTCCCTCCCACCGTGAGGTTGCATCATCACGTCTTTTCTGCCGTGTGCCCACATGTCCTGCACCTTGAGCCTCATGTGGCTTTGCACGCATCCGACCCTGAGCCCCTTGTTTTCCCGCACTCAAACCACGCCCTTCAGACCCGCCCCGCCCAAAGCTCTCTTGGCGTATACGCTCACAAGCCACCATGAGACGCACGGCAGGCGCAAGGAAAAAGTGGGTAGGATGCGCGCGCATCAAGGGCCAAAGAAGAAGGCGGCGGGTTGATGTCGTTGCTACGGCTGTGGCATATCTGTGGCTGGTGCACGCGCTACCATCGTTCCGAGCAAGGGTTTGCACTGCCGGGTTTCCGGCTCGGCCCAGTAAGGCGGATGTGCCAGTGGCTCGTTGCACACACCGAGGGCCAGAAACATGGTCAGGTGGTCGCGTGTTGCAGTCTACCCCGACTTGATCAGAGCGTTTGCGGCTAACGTCTGCTGAGCCCATGGGCAGGGGTTGGTGTGGTTGGAGTAGACAGGGAGGAGTGAAGGATTGCATCCAAGGCATGTACGCGGTACGGAAACCCGGTGAGTTGAAGTCGGAGGGGAGGGGGACGAGTGGGTAGAGGGTAGTGGGGTGATGTGGATATATAGTCATTGGGGAGAATGCAGTATGAATAACAAGACTTTTCTTTTGGCAATTGTAGTCATGTGTTGAACTGAACGGTCATGTCGTCTCTCAGGGACTCGACCGAAGGTGGAAGATATGATCAAGAGGAAAAGACGGTCGAGTAAAGATATTATTATGCATTCTCCGTATACAAGTCTGTGTGTGTCTACAGTAGAGATGCGTTCATGCTGGGGGTGGTGATGGTGGTGTGTATGTATGTCATGCTCACGTGCAAAATCGCCCATGTTGCGCCGCACTATGTACTGCCATGTCGGACAGATTTGCCCAAAGAGAAAAAACCCTCAACGCCGCGCTCGCTATGGAAGAAAAAAGAAGAGGAAAGAAAAGGAAATTAATGGTTCGGTGATCCAAACTAGTGGTCAACAATGACCCAGTTGAAAGAATAGCCATGATCTACGCCCAATCTTTTTTCGGTGACATTACCCTTGGCCGCGTGTCTATTTGTATGGTGGTAATGCTTGTAGGAGAACGGTCATCTACAATGATGGTTGAGTAGAGAAGAGGAGTCTATCCGCGCTTCCAGAACCCATATTTTTTCTTTGGTGCTTTTTCGGTTACCGGGACAGCGTCCATGTGGTAGGCCTCTTCGTTACCTCTCTTCTTGCCGTTCTTGACGTCTCGTCTCGACGCACAGCAGCAGCAGAGCCCCGTCTGCACAAGCCATGCGAAAATGGCAAAGACGCTGGCCACCCACATAAACGCAAACAAGGTTGTGCCAATCTGGGCACCAATGTTGAGCTCTGACACGCCAGTGATAGTATTGTGAAAGATGACAAACATGACGGTAGCGATGACCGACGCAACGGTGACGAAGAGGGCGTTGAAGAAGGCGAGAATGGCGACAGGGAGGGCGAGCCAGCGCGTGTAGACG
This sequence comes from Bipolaris gigantea, assembly GCA_030558545.1. Classification (NCBI taxonomy): domain Eukaryota; kingdom Fungi; phylum Ascomycota; class Dothideomycetes; order Pleosporales; family Pleosporaceae; genus Bipolaris; species Bipolaris gigantea. Next base: position 21,431 of record JALPSE010000084.1, read on the forward strand.
GAGATGGGCATGACGAAGATGAGGACGAAAGAGAGGACGGTGGCGGTGAGGAAGAGACCAAACATCCAGTTGGAGACGAGGTGGATGAGGTCCAGGATGTCGTTGATGTTTGCAGGAAGGTTAACTAGGGCACATGGTTAATTGGCAGCCAGACTCGCAACGACACAGGCCAACGTACTCGACGCTCCCGCGAGCAGCTCGTTACGCAAAATCTCGACGGGGTTGAACCAGTACAGGGTGGTTGGCTTGCTGCAAGAGGTTACGCCCTGGCCCTTGTACCCCGAGCAGAAGCCCCATAATCCGACCTGGTAGAAATCATGGAGACCCAGCGTTTGGGCGATGGTGTTGATGAGGGCGAAATTGGGCACGCTAGCGGGTACGATCTTACTCAGGTCGAGGCGGAGAAAGTACCAGTTTCTGATGACGGGCTTGTTGCGCACGCCGGCGATGTTGACGAGGATTAGGAAGATGACGGTGAGGAAGAGGAAAAAGGAGGTTGCCAGCGCCCATGCCTTGCGCCTGCGGGTTGCGAGCTTGATTTGCTCTTTGCTCAACTCTGGGACAGGCGCGGCAGCAGTGTTTTCTGACTCGCGTTTGCGCGAGAAGAATGGCATTGTGTCGGTGGGAGAGGGTGCAGCAGGTGTGGCGGACGGGTGTGGCGCGTGTAGTGGGAGGATGGCTGATTGCAAGAGAGAGAAGCAGAAGCACGACGAAACGGTGCAAAGCGCAAAAGAGGAGAAATGGTGAAACCACGCGGTCAAGTATAGCGAAGCCGGACAAGAAGGCCCAAGAGAAAAACCAGGCCAGGGCCAGACGGCCAACCTCATACGCGTGTGCAGCAGCAGCACTGGCGAGTTTTATGGACCCTTTGCGAAGATCTTAAGCCATGACGTATAAGGCGCCACAAACCGAGCTAGACGCAGGCGCGAGCCTCACAGGCGTCATGGATTGGGGGACTCGACAGGACAATGGATGCACTGGCCTCGACTCGACACAACACAAGACGATACGACACGCCGTCCGGCTGAAGCACCGGCGTCGAAGCCTGTTTAGCACTTGTCGTAGCCTTTGCCGGCCGCGTATGCAGGTTGCTGTGCACGCGCGGCTGGCTCCTCCTGGCTGCCCTGGCTGCCCTGGTGGCCCTGGCGGCCCTGGCTTGGGGCCCCGAGCAACGTACACATACACACGAGCAAACAAGAAGATGGTGGCTGTGTCTGCCGCCACATGCACACGCAGGTGGCTCTGCAGGTGGCGTGTAAGACTGGCATGGGCGCAGAGCCGCCTTGATCGTCAGCCTCGTCAACGCAGCTACGGAAGCGTGCGAGCGCTACGACAGGGGCCAGAAACGCGGCCGACCCTGGCCTACAGCAGCCCAGGCATGGCATCTACTCACTTCATTGTCGTGTGCTCTCAACACACGCTACACATCACTCAGTACCAAGCGACGTAGTGCGGAATCCTTGTTTTTCAAGTACCTCTTGCTCTCCATTCCTCTATATGTTTTGCTCGAATATTTCACACGTCGACACACGGCCCTGGCCATCCGTGCTGTCAGTCACCAAGCCACCACTTGCTCCAACTCTCAGCCTCCCCCCAACGGCTGCTTACAAGAATATAAATTAGACATTGGTAACGCCGGTTTTCTCGCTGAATCGCCCTAGAAAATGAGTATAATCTGCCGGTCTGGCGACGACCGCGATGGAGAAATAGTAAACAAAAGAGGCTTGCATGTCCCTTGCAGCAACAGAGACGGGGAGACGATACTGTCTTGACAGGCCGGCGCACGCTATACTTGTCCCACGATACCTATGAAATTTGTCGTGTACGCCCAGGGCAGCATACTGTCCAAGCAAAAAAAGAGACTTGACCTCACAAGCTTTTGGCGTTTGGTACGGGCAACGGGACCCAAAGCTCTTCCAGCGAGCTGCCCAAAGTCAGTCATCAACAATGCCCAGAGGCAAAGTCGCCACGTCCTTAGGCCCTCTCGACCAAGTTCATCCTGGGCCTTAGTTGCAGAGCAATGTCATCCTTGCTACCCATGATTTCTCGCGGTATCCTGCTGACGCGGTTGGCTCCACTGCGCACGGCAAATCGACCAGCCGCCGAGATGCCAGAGCGGTTCGAGCGGATAGATCCGGCGTCTGAGCCAGCACCGGCCGGGTCGCGGATACGGCCAGGTGGAGCAAAGTCAAGGGCAGTAAAGGTACCAGAGCTGCTCATCAGATGGGGACTGGGCAGCGCTGGGAGCTCATCATAGGAACCGACCAGGGGCGTGTGGGGCCGCACAGACGGGCTGTACGGCCTTGCGTTACCAAGAGGACTGTCTGGCCGCATTCCGTTTTGCCTTTCACGGAAGGAAACGGGTGGCGCAAAGTCGGCAGCATCAAACACCATCGAGTTCTCGTTGAGCTTGGCAGGGGTTGGCAGTGACGAGAGAGGGGCAGGTGGCGGCAGAGCCTTCTTCATCGGTGGGGGTAGACGGCCGCTCATCGACGACATGCCACGAGGTGGTTGTTGTTGCGATGAAGCCATGGAGCCGTTGGACGTGTGAGGACCACGTGGACCCATAGCTGTGTTGCTACGGAATCGAGGAGGTGCGCGAGGTGGAGGAGTCATGGCACGGCGAGTAATCGGCTCAGCAAACGGCGCGTTGGGCTGGGCAACGACAAAGTTACCAGTGCGTGGGTCAAACACAGTACCGTCCTGGTATTCAGAACCATAGTCCTCGACGTAATCGGCGTACTGATGTCCACCAGCAGGCTCGGGCTTGGAGTCGTCAAAGTATTCCTTGTAGAAAGATCGAATACGGTTGGCGCGCTCTTCTGGGTTCTCCATCGGGTCTTCAGAAGGCATAGGACGCAGGCTCATGGACAGGCGGTTGTTGCTGCGACCAGAGCCATCGACTCCAAGGCCAATGCTCTGGGGGCCAGTCGAGTATCGGGGCTTGGGCGCGGCAATGGCTGGCTGGTCGCTGTTGCGGGGAGAAGGCGGCGTGACCTCGAAACCATCGCCGTAGCTGGAAGTGCTGATGATGCTGTGGTGTGTGTTGGCGGTTTCTAGAACAACGGCTTGCGACTTGATACGGGGCAGTGAGGGAATCTCGTTGGTCGTCTGGACAGACGGCTTGCTGACCACCTGCTTCTCAGTGACGGGGGGTTCAGGGATAGAGATGGTTGGGACGTTGGCAAGCTTGGAGGCGATGGAAGTAGCAGGGGCAGAAGCAGCAGGCTGGGCTTCAGGTTCATATCGCGGGTTCAACGGGCTCAGGGGAATTCCAGCCTCGGGGAACTTGCTATCCGGTGACCTGGTGCTATCAGGAGACAGAGACTCGCCGCGGACGGGGATGGATGTCGACATTCTTTGCGCATTCTGGAGGAGACCAGCCTGAAGGCCTTCCTTCTTCGTTCCTGAGCTGGACGCAGTGTACACAGAGTTGGTTTCAGCCTTGTATGGTCCATGGCTTTGGCTGCGGAGGCTCTGGTCATCCCTCAAGAAAGCGACTGGGCCGTAAGGGTCATGAGGGTCGTGCTGCGAGCGCGAAAGGGAGTGGAACGACTCGCGAGAGCTGTGTAGACCAGGGGGCAGGATGTATGGGCTTCCGGTTTCAATGGACAGACCGCGGTCGTGACCTCCGGAGATGTCCTTCTCAGAAATGCCCATTTCAGGGCCGCCCTTCTTACCCACCTTGGGTGTGACGCCTTCCATGCCCCAATCGTGCGACTTGTATTTGTCTCTCTGATCCTCCTCCCGAAGCTTTTGCCTGTTGCGACGATGCAAGAAGGCGAGTACAACAGCGATACCAACAACGGGGACACTAGGCATGGTTAGCGGAGTCGGCAGAATGACCGTGTACCACATACACAATGGCTAGTGCGATAGCTAGCATAGGCACTTGGGTTGGCTTTGTGCAGCCGGGCTCGCTGCTGCTTGTGCATTCGATGGTGTCACGTGCGACAAGAACGGTGCTCGCTCGTTCAACAAGTTGGAGAGTTGGGGTAGCGCCGGTGGCGGGGGAGGCCAGATGATGTAAGTTGTCGCGCACATGGTGGAGCATGTGTAGGTGATGTGAGTGTGGCATGATTGCAAAACCCCTGTGTCATACAATATCGTAGCCAGCAGGAATGGTAATGATGTACCCGGGCGGATGGCGATACGTGACGGGTTGGCGGAGCCGAGGTAGTTTTGTAGAGTTAAGATGTATGTATTAACAACGTAAGGTCGTAAGTCAGTCGTGACTGCTGATCAACGGAGTGTACATGTAATGCGGGCGCGGGTAGGGAGCGAAAACACGGCCGTAGGCGAAGGCGGTGGCGTAGCGATACGACCAAACGATGTCGAGCCCAAAAAAAGAAAAAAAGAACGACTGGGGTAAGATGCAAGGGAGCAGCGAGAGTTGGTGTAGAGGAGGGAGTGCGAGGACTGAGAGAATGACTGGCCCACGGAGAGGTGAGGTTGAAGGAAAGAAGGCGGATGGGCGCGAAGAGTAGATGAGGCGCCGCACAGGAGCTCAATGGCGGGCGGTGGCATACAATTGGCCCATGTCGCAAGCCGTGCAGGGGACAGTGGCTGTTAAGCCGAATAGCAAGAGCGACAAGCGCAGGGTTCCTGTTCTAGCGCGGGCCAAGCTGTTTGATGTTGCTAATTGCATGCTAAGTACACATGTAGGTGTGTACACAACCGCTCTCGCGCAGCACGGCCGCTGCCCGCGCAGTCTCTGTCGTGGCCGTCCCGTCGCAATCGATAAAAGCCGTCGTGGTACGGGTAGCAGGCAGGCTTCTCGTGCCGTACACGCCCCCTAAACGCATCCAGGAGGAAATCGGCGCGACCGTTTGCTCTGGCTGCGTGCTGATCGCTCCTTGCGCTGCCTCTACGCTCGATGCGGCCGTGCTAACGCAGGAACCCTTTTAGCCGCCGGCCATGATTGGCCAGCAGCCGAGGACAGCAGATGGGCGACTAGGACTAGCCCTGTCCGCTCCAGGCCATACGGCACCACTCGACCCGTCCACAGCCCCCTGACCCCCAACACTGGATCCGTCCTCGATGTGAATGGCACTGTCATCGTTGCACCCATCAGCGGACCAGCTGCGTATCACCCTCTGCCTCTCTTTGCCTGGCTCCGCTCTGTCCTTCCATTTTTGCTTGCCTCTCCGCCGCCTCTGTGGAAATCGGTTTCACCCCTATTCCCACCGCCCGGCAGACTCCACGCCGGCCTAGGCTACGGCGCTCTACGCTCTCTTCATTTCCGCACAGAAAGCGGCCGGGCGCACAGATACGTGTACTGCACGACATGTGGTGGAGTCGTCCGCTGCTTTCGGGCTACCTCCGATGCCGCTTATCAGTAGTCCACTCATCCAGATTGTGCCTGCTATTCCACCCGCCTATGTATATATGTATGTAATGTGTTGCAATGCCACCCCCCTTCTGCCCATTCGCAAGGACGCGTCCAAGCCCTGCTGTCGAGAAGCTTATGTGCTGCCACCGACTCATGGCGCCTTGTGCACTACTCGCCTGCGCCAGACGATTGTTGAGGCTGGTGAGCTGGCCAAGGAGCCGCTCATCTCGCCCATCTCGCCCATCTCCCTCACCGCCACCCATGATCGCCGTGCAGCATCCCTTCATATCTGTGAAATTACTTGTTCTTTGACAGCTCGCATCCTTAGGCTACTCCCGTTTGATCCGCTCATGGTTCCCGGCATAACGAGCCTTCCTTCATCATGGTCCGATTCTTCGCTTGCACAGAGTCTTTCCCGTCGCCTGAGGTCATTGTTGATGCTGGGGGACCCTCGGCATCGTCCGAGTATTGGCACAAGCACTAGTCCTTATTTACCGCATCCGTTTATGGCACCCCGGCCTTTTCCATCTGATTTTTTCACTCTCATCACTAGGCCGTCAATGCGTGTCGGTGATATGCTGCCGCCTGTCTGCCTCTTTTCCACACCTCATGGGCGTGATGATCCCAGGCATTGCGCGGGTTTCCCGCGTCAGCCCAACCGTCAAGGCTTATACGGCCAACAGGACAGGGCTTCGTATCTGCGTATGCATCGCGGGTCGAGGGGTAGTGCATCCAGGCCCTCGGGTGCCACGAGATGAAGCAAAGCCACCTCCTGAGCGTCCAACGACTTCGAGGTCAGGACATCGCTCTGGTTGTAGGTGGAGACGCTCACCGGCTGCACTGTGCGAGTCGGCTTGGCAAACACCGAATCTTTACATATACGGGCCAATGCAGTGGAATAGGAACTTTGATGGCACTAGCCCTTGTATCCATTGTGCGCATGTATTATGCGTGCGCGTTTGCGGCAGCCTCATTGGCATTGACCTACTTGTGAAGGTCTACTTGCATCGCTAGCACAGAGCGCTCGACATTTCGAGGCGTCTCTGTTCCAGATTTCGATGCAGCGGCCCCGTCCCAGCCAAATATGCAGTTATGCCGGTGTTCATGTGGCATATTGTGGGGTGAATGTCCGCTCATCCGGCCATCCGGTACCGAATGGCATTGGTCGCGTTGCGAAGTCATAGGCTTGGCATTGTGCATCGTCATGTTCCGAGGGAAGGGGGCAAAATCTATTTGGAGTGATTGGTGCTGCTTCTTACTTGTACTCAGTCGAGGACAGGACGTGTTCTGGGTGGAACCCCGCCAGCACCCTTCCACTGTGACGTTTAACAGACTGACGTTCTGGGCCATGTCGACATTCAACGGTTCCGGTGACTTTGACCCAGACCCAGACCCAGACCCTGTGCCTGCAACCAGCCCTGCTTTCCATTGGCGCCAAATTATTTGCGTGGGCAGCGGCCACGATAGCACCGCACCGATGAATCCTTTGGGCCCTGACAGCGCTTCGGCAAGGTGTTCTCGCAGCGCCATTGCTTGCAGCGCAAGCGTGCCAAGTGCGCAGGCTAGGAGATGCGCTGCTGCCATGAATATGCAACGTGACCTAGAGCAAGGTGTGGACTCGTGTGGATTCCGGTTGGCGTGCATGCTGCACTCTCGTGGAGAAGACGATGGCAGGGTGACGCGGGCGATCGTGGGCCAATCCCCGGATGCGCAGAGGGGAGGGATGAGCCGAAAAAGGTGCCGATTGCTAATGACGCACCAACCAGCCTTCTGCTATCACGAGGCAAATCATCGTCAGCCAGCGAAGACGTACATGCACACGACCTTGACCTGGTACCGACAATACCAAACCACGCCCCTTCCTTCTTTGCTCGTCACCTCCCCCCTGGATCTCATCGCCGATTCTTTGCTCAAATATCCATCTTGGACCCCGTCAGCCCTTCATCCTCAACACGGCAATCCGCGATTCCTTTTGGTCCCTGCGTAGCTCCATAACAACCACCCCGCCTGCTGCCCGCAACACCGCTTCTTTCCAGGGCCCCGTTCCCCGTACTCACCTTTCAACCCAACATTGCGCACTTGAACAACATGGCCACCCACCAACATACGTCACCGCATACTGTGACACCAAGCACTGGAAGCAGAACAATACAGATCCGTCCTCAGCCCGCCCTGCGCCTGTCTGCCCCATCAGGCGTGCTCCGTCTACGGGCAGAGCCCACCGAGCGACGGCATATCCAGTGGGCAGAGGACGTGGTTGACAACGAAGGCATGGGCAAGAAGTCGTCCAAAGGTACTGCAGGCTGCGCCACGTCATTTTGCTGCCAGACCCGCTAACCTCGGAACAAGTCTGTTGCATCTATCACAAACCTCGCGCTGTGGATGAGTCTTCCGATGATGACTCTTCGGATTCCTCTTCGTCCGACTCGGACTCAGATTCCGAACCTGACAACAGTACCGCAAGACCCGCCGGCAGGATTGGTGCCGCGCGGGGAAGGCGGCCGCACCAGCACGACCACGATGGATGCGCAGAAAATCACGGATGTAATGAGGGCTCGGGCCAGCCACAAAAAACAAAGAGGCAGCGGAGGAAGCCCAGCCCGAATGCTTACGAGAAGATGCCGAAGCAGAAGAAGTAGACTGTTGCAGCAGCGCCTCAATTGATGCGCTCACGGTCCTGCACCTGGCTTCGGCGCATACGAACTGAGCACGATTTTCATTGTTTCTGTGGGGTTTGTTTTCGCACGGAGTTTTGGCATGTCCGATCGGTACGATTGGATTGAGACTGCGTTACTGCATAGCATGGGATACTGGACTTGGAAGTCCGTAAAACTTGGATGCTAGATTGTAGATGCATCACGGCGTTATGTAACAAGGCCTATATCTGCCCATGAATTTCAACCACTTTAGAATCTCATATGCAAGCCCACAAACAATTCACCGTAGCTTGTGTTTCAGGCCTCCACCATTCCTGCTTCTTCCTTTTCCCTACCTTGGCGGTGACGTCTTTTTTGGCCCTTTACGCATGTCAGGTCTCGTGACTTGGCTCGCTTCCACCATACCGGCGGGAGATGCAATTTCAATGGGTGTTGGGCTCGACTGCATATGCACGTATTGGAACATTGCTCGACCACCCTTGTATGCCGTGTTCCGCGAATCGGACATCAGTCATATCGAGGCCGATCGTGCACTCATGCCTCACCACACCTCCTTTCACATCCCTCACACCACACTCTTTAGCGCAGAAGAGACGCTGTGCCAGCACATTTCTAACACCCCGTACGCAGATTCACTCTTCTGCATTGGCTGCGTTGGCTTGCTCAATTACCGTAGGCGCGTGCTGCGTGGGAATGCGAACAAGTGTCTGCGGTAGAGGTGGTCCATCTCCTGATTTCTTTTCTACTTCCTCCCCGTCCTTTGGCTTTGGTAGTTTAGCTGTAACTGGTCAGACCAAGTATATAATCACCCATACCACATGATGACTTACTTGAGGCCATGTGGATAGCCCTCAGTACGCTGTGCCAATTCGACAGTACTGCTGCAACCGCTGCGCCTCAATGTCAGCCTAGCTTCTCCATGATGCTTTTCCCTTGTCTATATTGGCAAATATTTCCAAGGGCGGATTTGAGCGCACCTTCTGTGCCATCAGACAATGTCGAGAGCTTGTCAGCTAGCATCTGCATTTGGTCCGCGAGTCCTCCACTAAGAGCTTGCAGGTCTTTTAGGTTCGCAAGTTCGGCCTTCTTTTCCGCGATACGGGCGAGTAAGACTGGGGATTGTTGCTGTGAGCCGCCCAAAGACTGATTACGCAGATGCGAAGGGAGAGGGCGTCCAAAATTCGACATTTTATCGATGAATCGGGTCCAATTCTTTGTCCAGTGGTGTTTTGACAATGTTTTCGTCGCGAAAACTGTGCAGGTGTTGTTACAATCTAAGATTTCTGATGCGTAGATATACGAGCTTCTCTTCTTCGATTGCAGACGACGATAAATTTTTTTACCAGAGTATGTATGGACTCCTTCATAAGACTCACTGCCGTCGACAATACGTTGGCTCTATGTAGAGGCGCCGTTGCCCCTCTAGTCATGTGATTATGTTTTCGTCTTGCTCATTCCGGCTTAGCCCCTGTTGCTGTGGGCTCGCCGCTCGAGTTGTCAACAAACAGTATGACGAACCGGCAGCTACGACCCACGACGTATAGCATCCCACCCACCACGACGACACGATTGTCTCATAATAGTATAATTAGCATAAAAAACCCCATCTGCGCAAATGGCGCGACTCAACGAGCCGCCGATAGCAAACCAGCCATCGGCGGAAACCATCGAAGCCGTGAAACGACGCTTTCTCAGACAGAACCGCGAACTGGCAAAGACAAACTCGACCCAATCCATACGTATCCGCAGCCTCGAGAATGATTGCTCGCGACTTCTCGCTGAAAACTTGGCACTGCGCGAGCAGGTCCTCAGCCTTCATAACGCCTTCGAGTCGCGTCCAGCTTTCGACCACATTGATGCTGTCAAGCTGCAGCTTGAATCGAAGCTACAGGAACTTGGAGTCTTGGTAACAACCCTAACACAGAACAAGAACGGACGCGAAAAGGATGCAGGCAGGCGAAAAAGCCAGCTGCTAGCAAAGAGGAGAAGTGGAGAGGAAAGACAGTGGAGGAGTGGGCTGGGACTACAAGAAATCGAGAATGCAATGCTGCCTACAATCAGGGAAGATAAATTTTATCCTCGAAGGACCATGGGGTATGCAGATGTTACGTATCTACACATTGAGTTTTACTAACGTGTATAGTGCGGATGAACTTGAGCAGGTGCTGGAAGACCCTGATGGCCAATCGCCAGATATTGGCCCACCCCCCATATCGCGATTCGAGAACGAGGATCCCATTGAATTCGATCCCAGCCCAGTAGCAGAAGAGCCGCAAGGAGAGACAGCCGAGGATGGCGAGCCGTCGCTTTCGGTCAATCTCGAGACGCGTAAGAAGCGACGAGAGAGTGGGCCAAAGCTCAGCATACGCCGTGTATCCGTATTTGAGTCTCCGGAAGAAACCGAAGAAGCACCTGCAAAGTCTCTGCGTACGGGAGCTAAGCGCAAGTTCAGTGTTCAGGAAGATGAGGGTACAAATCAAGCCAAGGGCGATACCTTTAGGTTTTCTCGTCGGAATGCCGCAGAAACTGAGACATCCAACGAAGAGCCGAGACTTACCGCCTTGGATCGCCTTCCAGTACTCTCAGCCAGTAAGCATAGTGCTATTCTTTTTATGGACAAGGCTAATGTCGTAGAACCTGTCAACACTGACCCAGTCGTATCGCCGAAAAAACAACGCTCTTCGGCCCAAGAAAAACCAGGAAAGTTGGAGAAGCCAACCGCAAAAGCTCGTAGCCGCCCTCGACTGAACATTACCCGCAATACGACGCTAGACCTCCCTTCTATACCCCTACCAGAGCCCGTCACTACCACTGATATCATTCTGGATTCGCTGCCCCCTAAGACCCCAGCTGCAGATGCCATTATTTCTCCACCATCAACCGAACCCTCGACCCAAAGGCCAGAAAATAAAGATACACCACCACCTGGCGATCTGTCTTCAGCAGATCAAACTGGGCTAGCGGGGCGACCGGGGCGACGAGCACGTCCCCAAGTAAGCTACAAAGAGCCCAGTCTCAATGTAAAGATGCGACGTCCAGATGCAAAGCTTGTTGATGCAGTGGTTGATCGGCGAACAAGTGTCGAATCGCACAACCCACCCTCGACGGTTGTCAAGCGGGAAGCCAACGGGGAGATTGCCTGGAAGCCCGTGTCCGCAGTATCTGGAAGAGCAGCTGAGGAAGAGGCCGAGGCAGGGAGCCCACTAAGACAAAAACTGGATAGAAGAGACCAGGATTCGAAAGCATCAGCTGAGCCAGAAGAACAATCCGCCACGTCAAAGGCGATATCCGCGCTTATCAACGAAACAAGCACTGCCAAAAGGAAGATGGCTTCTGCAGCTTTGAAATCCGCCACCGAGTCGACTGCAGCCAAGACTGAAGATGCTCCTGTTTCAGCAGACACGATTGCGGCAAAGATGGAGTCACAGCAGAAGGACAGTCTGGCCGTTTTCGACTTTACAGACTCTCCACCTGCTGAAGCTGCAACTAGTCAGCGCACACGTGTCAACGAAGCCGCCAAAGCGGCCCGAAATGCGCGTCGCCATTCTGCCATGCCCGCACCAGGAGCTTCGTCCGTGTTTGAGGAGCAGAGAGCAGAGAAGGAAAAGACGGAAGGTGCACTTCCTTCGCTCCATAAGCGTACTGGGAGCGGGACTACGAAAAGTAGCAGCATTTCAAGCTTGGCAAGGAGTTCGAGTACTAACGGTGTGGCCAGGAGTACATCGAGTGCTCGAACGATAGACATCAAGGACAAGAAGCTCGCTGTTACAGGTGGACTTTCGGATAGCGCCGGCGTTAATAGCTCCAAGACAAGGAGGGATGATGCCGGCGAATCAAAAGTGCGGGACAAGGAAAGGGAGACGAGTGCACTACGGGCCGAGAGAGCTGCCAGCCGAAGGAAGAGTATGATGCTTTGATGACCAAAAAGAAGCCAGCATGTAATTTGCGGGCATCCATGTGTTATTTGGGTAACCGAAATGGCGTAGGTTACGGTCTGATCTTAGACTTGGATGATGGCGTTTTTTCTTCTTCTTTTCCTTGTGCACATGATACCTAGGACCGCCTCCCCCTTTCCCCTCTATATGGGGATGTTGGTCGCTCGTTTCTCAGCAGCGTGTACATCATTTTTATTTTCTGTTCTCTTGAGAAATAAAAAGAGCGCTACGAAAGTTCTCTCTGTTCAAGGGGGATCTTTGGTCATGAAATATATTGCATTATGGGGTATATCTGGTTGGTCATTATCATGATGAAAGAAAAAATGGTCCAGATTACCCTGTCTTTTTCTTTTTTCTTCTTCTTCTTTTTGTTTTACTTGGCCCTGGATTGTCCACCAGCTTTATTGTTCAACTCCTTCAGCGCATCCATGTCGATGATGCGTAACTCTGTCCTCGCCCACAACACAACGATGCAAATGAGGCCCGGCAAAAAACCTCCGCCCACCATGAAGCCCTGTTTCCAGTGTCGTTCCATCCAGACCTCGGACAGAGCGAAGACGCCACACAAGGCACGGTTAGCCGTGATGATGTGCTCGGCAATCGCATCCGCCATGGTCTCGGAAATATACGGCACAGGCCTCCTCACGCTCTTTTCCGCCGCCTTCTCCCAGCTAGGCGTCTTGTTATAAATCCCCACCTGGGGCTTGCTCTTCTTCGTTTTGTGTGCAGGCGCTGCGTCGTCGACTACGGCACCCTTGTTGGGCGCGAGTGGAAGGAAGTACAGCGTGTAGGCTGAGGCGAGGAAACTTGCTATGGCGGCGAGGCTGGGGAGGAATGTGGCAAGCGAGAAGAGGCGGGGGATGTAGACGAGGATGGGGAGGAGGGGCAGGACGAGTAGGCAGAGCGTGTATCTATGGGTTGTGGATGTATCGTGTGCGCTTAGGGTTTGGAGGAGGGCTGCGCGGTCTGTTGTTTGGTGTGCAGTTAGTATATGCGTTTTTTTGCTGGGAGGGGGAAAGTTGAGATGGGTGAATGGGGAGGGAGTAGGTGCCTTGTTGGTCCATTCCTGCTTCTACGGCATCTTCGTCGTCGGATTCAGAGGGGTACTTGAATGTTTTGCGGAGACGTTGCGTCGCGGCGGTTTCGGCGCCTCGGAGCTTTTCCATGTTTTTTTTATAGTGGCATGTACGGTGTTAATGTAGCAATTTTCGAGGTGGAAGAAGAAGAGAGGCAAGTGGCGCTTCTGGATACTCGGCAGGAAGGAATGCGATTGTGGAGTGCGAAGCGGAATGTGAAATGTGGCAGTTAGGCGCAAGGCACCAGGTGTTTGGTTGTTTGGCCTTAGACAAAGCGAATGACGTTTGTGTGTGTGTGTGGGGGGGGGGGGGGA
>JALPSE010000084.1:37632-70085 GCA_030558545.1 Bipolaris gigantea
ACAGGTAGGATAGCAATGACAGCTGGGAGGGTGATCGCGATGGGTGAGGGGAAGCTGTCCTTTAACCTGCGCAGCCTCGCCCAAGCCGCCTCGCCCAAGCCGCCCCCCCATGGTCAGATTCTCCTGGCCCAGAGGTTCTGGATTGCTCTGCACCTGGCGGTCAGCACGCTGCCGGGCGACTCAGTACAGCCGTTCAGTCTGTTCGCTTCATAACGAGTGGATTGTTCGGGGATGCAGCGACGGACTCCGAGGCGCGTGTTGTATGGGCTGGATGCCAAGTGGAGCGGAGCAGTACGGGCTAGAGCGGAAGCGGGATAGGAGCGCTCCCGAGCCAATGGGCACGCCCCACTATAGTATGCACAGCACGTCTCCCCGCACTTTTTTGGGTCGCAGCCAACGTGAACGCGTGCTCCTCACGAACCGTCTCAGGTCACCGACATGTCATCTGAGTGTCGCATCAAAAATGAGGGGATGGCCAGACGCTTCAAACCGCCCAAGACGCGGACCTGCGTCCGCTATTCCGTCTGTCTTGTCGCCTCATCGTGGTGCTCTGAGAATGTCGGTGTACGGCCTTGGTCGATGCACAGCCAACAGGGGGGATCGCCATAGGCCTAGCGATGTCGGCTCCTTCCCGCAACCATGCACAGCGTACCACTTGTCTCGCTACGATCGGCTCTCCGCCTGGTCGACACAGGCCTCGTGCGACACTTTGGGGCGCGAGTGAGGCGTGCAGTTGCTCCCTCACCACTAGCCTATGACAGCACCCCACCAAGACGTTTGACAGCGGTCGTTCTTTCGGCGCTTCTACCTGGCCTAACCATGACGGCAGCATGATGGTATCCTGCATGGCGAGGCGTCGTCTTTCTGTACGTGTACATAGTTGCGTCTTGATTGGCTGTTTGTTGGGACGGTAGCATCCAAGCTTCTGCTCCACCGGCACCACGTTGGACAAGGTGTCTGCACAGACTGTCCCTGTCGACCGACATTTCCTGCATTCTTGGGAGGTCGCAAGCTCTGCCCAAACAAGCAAAGTGAGGCTGGTCAAGCTGAACAGCACGTCCCACTGCCCTGACTAGCATACGGATGCCCCACCAAGCTCCATGTATCCATGGTAGTATCCCATCAAGGTCAATAACAGCACTGCTCAAAAATTTGTCATCAAATCAGATGAAGAGCATCGGCCTGATGGTCTAGTGGTATGATTGTCGCTTCGTAAGCTTGCCCCGCAGCCACCCACCTCCAACCGACGCCGTCCTAACAATCATCTAGGGGTTTCTCTACCTGGATACAGTGTATCTGTTATGTGACAGGCCCCGGGTTCGAATCCCGGTCAGGCCCTTTGCAACCTTTTTGCCTTTTTGTCATGATGCTTCTGCTATGGCTTCACCTACATGGTTGTCATCTTCTTCTTTTGTCTGGCTTCGGGTGAGAGGTGAGCGGCGTTGACATGACAAGTCACCACCTTTTTTTTTGTTGTAGTCACATCGAAGAGAAGCAGTGTGACAAGTCGAACAAAAAGGTAGTGTTTTTCTACCTCTTTTTCTTCGCCTCAGCAAGCCACAGCCAACTTTCTTTGTTCGCTCATTGTCTCTGACGGTTGCGGCCATGATGTCACGTTTACCACGGGTACAGTGCAAAACGCCCAAAGGTGCATTTCGTGTGTGGTATCTGTAATCGTCTAGAGATGAAAGAAGAAGAAGAAGAAGAAGAAGAAGAAGAAGAACAAACAGCATCCTCTCCACATCGCCCTAGGTAAAACTCCTAGATGTTGTTCCATCCCAAGTCCAAGGGGGTATAAGTCAACCCTGCTTTCGCGCCATGAAGCAATGAAAGTGGTATACAAGCGCAGTACATACAAGGAAGCGACAGAACGGGCGGTAGCGCAGCAAGGAAAATTCATGTCATCAACGCGTGGGAAATGTTGTCAAGATATCCACCCTGGAACGAGAAAAGTGGGTAAGAAGTCGTAGAGTGGAAAAACCATCATCGGCCGTCATACGAGTCGCTCACCCAGCCATTGTTGTTGCCTGCATACATGGACTGTTGGTTACGCTGCTGATAGTCGTTTTCCTCCTCGAAATATTCCCCTCCACTCGAAGCATCGAAGCTGCTGCGCCCGCTAATGTCACCATCTTCATCTGGCGGCCCAGCAGGAAGCTGATCCCACTGGATGCCTGCAAGCGCAGGGTACTGCGCCAGAAGGGCGGCAGGCAAGAATGGCTGTGGCGCCTGCATGCTACCAGCCTGGGCGAACGGCTCAAAACCAGCCTGTCCAGGCAGCATACTGTTGAAGTTTTGAGTGGCCATCGATGCAAACATGCCATTGCCATTGTTCATCTGCTGATTCTGACCGTTCCATTCACCCTTCTCACGTGCTTCCTCCTCTAGCAAAGGTCGAATACAAACACGGCCTGCTTCGGACCGGAAGTGCCGACCCAGAGCGTCTGCGCGGGCGAAGCGCCTGCCGCAGCCCCAGCTATTGCCGTCCTTGAGGCTGCCACGGCAAACAAACTTCTTCTCTCCAGAATGGAGACCCTCGTGTCTCTTTCGGTCATGCTGGCGCGCAAACGCCTTGCCGCAAACACTGCAAACAAACGGTCGCTCGTCTGTATGCGTGCGCAGATGCGATCGGAGATTGTACGCTCGTGTAAAGCGCTTAGGGCAAAGAGTACACTGAAACGTCGCTGGGTGCTTTTGCGTGCGCTTTGGGTTCGAGCCGTCGGCAGGCGCGGGCCGTGTGGGGTCTGCGAGGTCTAAGATGTAGTCGCGGTTGGGCATGCTTGATGTGGACGATCGGCGGGACGATTTCCCAGAGGGCGAAGGAGAGCGAGACTTTGCAGCATGGGGAGAAAGTGATCGATGAACGCCCGATCCGGGAGTAGAAGCGCGCGAGCTGACACTGCTGAAAGGGTCAGATTTGGCACGAGACCTGTTCCGACTGCGTGCTGCCTTGGTGTTAGCATGACTCGTACAGTGCAATTTAACCTGCTTACATCGGTCGGGCGGGCTCAATGCATCCAACTGAGGTTCAGCCTTTGGCGGCTCGAAGCTTGCTTGTCGCGAGGGCGGTGCGAAATCAATGTTGATTTCTGGTGGTGACATTGCATCTGCTAGGCCAAATTCAGGCATGGACTGGTTCAGCGATGGGAATGGCTCCGAGTTCTGGCTAGAGAAGCCATTCACACCCTGAGGCGCATAGGGGTTCATGCTCCGGCTGAGGCCAAATGTCTCGGGCTGGAACTGTGGCAACGCCTGTTGATTCTGAGGCAGCAGACGAGGTGAAATGTTGGGCGTGTTTGAGGCGCTGATGTGCGCATTACTGTTGTTCAGGTTGAATCGGTCAAAGCCAGGAACGGGGTCCTGGAATAGCTGCGGGTCGTGTTGCGCGTGAAGGAGAGGTGAGGGCTGGTCATTGTCGAAGCTATCATGCTGGTGCAAGTATGGCGAGTTGTGCGCCGAGGACGCAACGTCCGAATAGCCAGCGTCACTGCCTCCTCTGGACCTGGGTCCTCCGAAGCTTGCGCTCGCCATCTGACCCCATTCTGAAGTCTGTCCGTAAGCGGCGCTGGGGTCAAGCGACGTGTGTCGCGAGTGACCTGGAGATCGAAATGCGCCGTGAGCCATGTTGGGCGAAGCGTGCGGACTTGAGCCTTGGTGATTGTTCATGTTGGGGAGAAGGTGGGGTGGTGTCGGCGCGTTGTGCGGTGCGGCTGTCATCTGATGCATGAGATCTGAAGGGTTGACGGACTGCTTGCGCTGCGGCTGCGTGTCGAGGATGTGGGGATCAAGTGTCTGGCCAAGGTACGAAGACAAGGTCGGGGTTTGCCCAAGGTCGTCTGTCTGGAAGAAGTTGCTGAAGTCGGGGTTGTTTGTGTTGGCTAGATCGAGGGGGCCAGGCGGGATGTTGTTATTGCTGCCTTGGGGGCCAAAATTCGGTGTGTTGCTTTGCGAGAGACTCTGCGAGGCCTGCAGGAAGGCTGGGTCGGAAAAGGCGGTTTGGTGGGAGAAGGACTGGCCCTGGCTTGCGGTGAGGAACTGTGGATTGTTCAACCCCGCGCTTGTGACGGCGTAGGGGGAAGGGTCCTGGATGGCGTCGAAGCCCAAGACGGCGTTGGGCTGGTGCTGGAATGGCGGCTGTGAGACGGGCGAGGCGGAATGGTCTTTATGAGCATGCTGGCCAGCCGAGGGGGAGCGCCCCCGTTGCTGGATGTCCATGATGTAGGTATTCGCGTTCCTAACAATAGGTGGGATGTGGAGGGAGTGGGCGCTGAGAGCCGCGCTTGGGCCCGCGTGGAGAAGTCAACGACACCAAGAAACAGGCACGAACGCTGAATGGCCCAACGTCGGCCAGGAACGCGCAATGTGCTCTCTTGACTGGCTTGACTGCTGGGGCTGGTGAGTGTGAAGGAGGCGCAGTGTTGTCGTCGGTCGCAGACACAGCCCGCCTCACGAAGAGCAGTGTCGCTCGAAGCGGTCTAGTCTGCTATTATTAGCCCCGCGATGGAAATCCCACTGCAAGAGTTCTCTCGCGAGTTCCCGCGTTTCAGTCGCTCGAGCCGTGAAACGGTCAAGCTGGGCGGCGAGTTATGCGTTGTCGTCGACGACGTTGATGGAGCGTGGAGAGGAGGTAGTTTGCTTGCCGTGGCCTTGTGCCGATACGAGCCACTCGACAGAGGGAGAGAGAAAGCATGCGCACGCACACACACACGCACAAGGACAGGCAACACACGCCAGCGGACGATGGCTGGTATCGCGGAAACGACGGCGGGCTGATCTGGCAGCGCCGTTGGAGTGGCAGCTGAGCTGAGCTGACCGCTACCCGACAGCTGTGACGTTTTGCAGAATCACAGTGCCAGATGCTCCCACCGCCCCAACCTTATACAGCCAGGTCGCTTCTGGTCTACCATCAGAATTGCACAAGACCAGTATCGTCGAACCGCCATGAAACGGTCGGCATCAACCTGGCCGGCGGCAAGGTTGCACGTGCAAAACCGCAGGTTTGATTTAACGGCTCGCGCTACTTCTTGGCAGAGGGCGTCCAGGACCGTTGGGGGGCTCCTTTGTGCACTGCCTCGCTTCCACACATGTCGCAAGGCACACTCCCCCAAGGCTGATTGCCACGTCCCCACCATGATACGTACATACACCAAGCCCTTGTGCCCTTTCTGGACAACTATGTGCAGCATAACGTCCCTTCTGCAGCGATATTTATAGCATTTGTCCTTGGGGCAATTCTTTCTTGCGCCGATACGTGTGCACACGTAGTGTCCTCTCCATGTGCTGCATCTACCACACCATTCCATGGCAACAACGCGCCAGGGTCCGATAACCCAAGCCTCGGTGGTGTTGACCGTTACCTCATAACCCACTTACCTTACCTTGGATTACGACGCTGCCATGGCCTGATTCTGCCTTCTCCCTGTGTAATGGGAAAGGCTACACGCATGGGCTTGGTCCAAATCAAAAGTCCTGCTGTCGGTCTTGGCCAGTATCCAATATAGTCGCCCATGAAGAATGAACCAAATGCTCATGGCGCCCTTGGCGTCTTTAACCAAATTTCAGTCCTTGGGCAGGATCCCACCTCCCGTCTTGCGGAGGTCCACCCGAAGGCCGAGGATTGCCAGACGCTGTAGGGGGGCCACCAAATCGTATTCCTACTTCTGGCGTCCACATGCCCGCAGTAGGAGGCATGCTTGCCCTCGTAGGCGTAGGTGCAGTCAGTGGCTCTTCAGCATGTGCACTTACGCCATAGTGGGGATCCTGTGCGTCGGCCTGCTTCTGTTGCTGCAGCGAGTTTGACGCCGCTTGCTGAAGACCTAGAGAGCTCATCCGCGTAGTAAGATCGCTGTCTGTGATCAGTATGGAGCACTTAACCGCCGACCCGCATCAACCTACCTTTCCAGATGGGACGCTTCCGACTTGCGATTGTAGGCAAAAGTCCGTGCTTCATCCCTGAACCGATTCACAATCTTGGCAAGGTCGTTGTAGAACTTGCGGCCAACATCGAGGTTGGAGATGATTTCCTTGTACTTGAAGTATGCATTCTCCAAGCTTTGCAATGCCTGTTCGCGTTTCTTAGTAGACTGGTCTCCTCGCCGGGCCATCAAAAAGGCAGCGTTTGCGTCCTGTAGCCGTTTGATCGCCTCGGCCTGTTCCTTCTCTTCTTCTTGAACCATGTCCAGATCAGCATCGTACATCTGTAGTCGCTTATCGAACAAGCTCTCAAACTGCACAGCCTCAATTGTCTGCATAGGATATTCCCGCTCTAAGCGAGCGGCTTCGCGCAGCAGCTCCGGATCTAATGTCTTGTCAGGGTTTGGTCAGCGACATGGCAGTGCAACAACCTACTTATGTCATCCTGTTTCGCCTTGGTCCTCAACGCCTCAATTTTTCGCCGCCGTCTGCTCTCAAGTCGGCTCACTTCATTGAAGCTGCCCCGTAACTTGACGGCTTCACGCTCTACATCTCCTGTAATGGCAGGTCTCCGACCACTGGGCACGTAGTTCTCCAGTTCATGATCGGGCCCACTGAGTAGCTTGATGAAGTATTCGTTTTCCTTGAGCTTTGTCTTTACAATGTTGTCGCTGTGTGTTGCCGCCTTGAAGTAGCCATCAATTTCAGCAATCTGAGCGTGTAGTTTGGGCGCAGCCTGCGTGGCAGGTGGTCGGGTCCATTGCCCAGTGCCAAATTTCCGACGAGCGTCCTCATCCTCTGCGGCTTCTGAGCGCAGGATATCGACACCTTCCTGGTAGATGGCTTGGTCGGTATACATGAGTTTCTTAGTGTCTTCCATGGAGCGTAGGAGTCGGTTGATGCCATCTTGTTGGCGTATCTCATCAGCGTGGGCAACCAGACCTGGCGGCAGGCCCAGTGGCTTCTCGAGAGCTTGGAGCGATCCCGGCAGGTTCAAGCTACGGAGTACCTCGTGAATCTTGTCTGTCAACGCCTCCAACTGTTCAACTATCTGACCGTTGACCAATCGATCGCGGCGATCGACGTAGATGCTTGCTGCCAGGTGCACTGAGTATGGCACCAGTTTGGAAAAGAGCGCTGGACCAAGCTCGCCGTGCTCGCCTAGCATTGAGTTGGACTCTGCAATCTCCTTTGGGACCCTTGCTACCACCATGTTTGCTCTATCCAGTATCTTGAGTTCTGCCTTTGGTGGAATGGGCAGCAGATAAATCACGTCATTGTCTTTTTCGGCGCGCTTCAGGTCTTCGGTTATACGATTCTTCAAGCCGTTCAAATCAGCCAACACAGCCTTGTTGATGTACCGCTGTTCTTTTAGGGCTTCGTTGACGCATGTGAGACTGTCGCGTAGTCTTGCAACCTCTTCGCCATACTTGCGCTTCTCGAGGGAGTCGCAAGCTGCACGGTACTGGGCGGCGGCGGCAAAGTGATGGTGCTTTGCTGTCATGTGGTGTATCCACTCGCTGCTGATTGCGTCGGATTGTATACCTGCGTCCCTGGCTTCGTTATAGAGATCCGATACGCGTGCGGCTAGCTTTGCAATTGTGGCATCTTTCAGCCCATCCTTGACCGCCTTCTGCCAGAAGCATTCCTGGGCTTGAGCCAGCAGAAGCTTCTCCAAGCACTCGAGTGTCATGAGATCCATATCTTCTGGAGGATCGGTCCGAAGATCGGGCAATATGTTGTTTCTCAGATGGGACAAAACGCCAGCGCCGAGACAGAAGTTGTTGGCGGCCGCTTTCAGCCCGTCTGGCGTGCTTCGGTTGGACGACATTGCCAGTTGTGAGTACATGGCGGCGAGGTTGAACATGATGTTGGCGAGCTCGAACCGGAGATTGTTGCGCGATGTCGGGCGGCTCGTGTTGTATCCCAGGGCAGGATACCAGGGGAACTCGACGCCGATGTCGATGGGGAACTTGCCGCTCAGCCATATCAGCTGCGCCGCGTATTGCTGCAGTTTGGGGATGTTGCTCGGATGGGCTTCTTGAGCATGTGTGGCGACGGAGCGGAGCCTCTCGAACGTCTCGATGTCCTTGGTGAACATGTCCGGGTGCTGGTCATATTTGGACGAGATGTACTGCTTGACGGCATCGCTCAGGCTGACCGAGTGCGAGCGTCGGAAGGGGAGGAAGAGGATGTTGCTGGCCATTTGGTAAGCAGAGGGACATGTCGAAGCCTGTGTGGTACCTACGAAGCCATGGCAGGAATGTTTTTTTGGAGCACAAGGTCTGTCCAAAGACGTCACCGCCGCAGTCGCAGTCGCAGGTCCCCGCGCTAGCCGACGTGGGGCCACCCAGTCTCAGGGTTCAGCATCAGGAACAAGACAAGATTAGCACGCGACATGGGCCAGATGATGCTGGGCGACTCTGTGTTTCTCTACTTGGCTACAAAGGAAACAAGTAGACCTTGCAACATGCGAGCAGCGCGGGAAACCGTCTGGTGCCTCGTGGGCGATGTCCCCGCAGCCCGGTCATTATGGGGCATTCCCACCGGATCGGGACCTATTATTCCGTATTGCCATCTCGAGTCTGTCCAGACGACACGGAGCATCGCATCACCATGACACTCGTTGCTGATGCTCACCACGTGGAGCATGCGGAGCGACAGTTTTGTTTACAGAGGCACGGCAGGGGACACGGTGTTGTCTAGAGGATCAGCAATGGCACAATCTCCATTTCTGGGCCCAAGGACATTCTCCGTGAGCAAGTTTCACCCACCCACCCCACACTAAATTGTCCGACGCTCCAACCTTGCAGTAGATGAGGAATGCACCTGGCTGAGGCGCAACGGGTTCCACCTGCCGGACGGTCATGGCAAAGGTTGCATGTGCCAGCGGAGCACGACCACAATCTATTGCAATCTAGCCGAATTGCACCATTGTCTTGAAACTTGCTCATGTCCCTTGGTCAAAAGTGCCTACCTACGCTAGCGCGCCATGTAGTCGATTATATATACCTCTTGCGTGACCGCTTCCTGATTGCGAGTATTGAACAACACAATCTCGGCAAATCCACGTTCACCCTCAAGACCGCTACTACAGCCCCTCCAACCAAGCCGATATCACACACCTACAACCTACACAATGACCCACACATACAAGTTCAATGTTGCCATGAGCTGTGGCGGCTGCTCTGGCGCTATTGAGCGCGTGCTTAAGAAGCTCGAAGGTCAGTACCGTACTCAGCAGCAGTTGCGCCACCACCACAGACGCTAACAAGCACGCAGGTGTTGAGTCGTACAATGTCTCTCTCGAGAGCCAGACTGCTGAGATTACCGCTGCCGACTCGCTCGACTACGACACCGTCCTGGAGAAGATCAAGAAGACCGGCAAGACGGTCAAGTCGGGCGAGGCCGACGGTGAGGCCAGGGAGGTCTAGGGCAGAGCATGCACAGCCAACGGGCAATGCCTTTTCTATCACATTTGTTTGATTTCTTTTTTTTTGGACAAGATGCGGTGAACATTACTACGGTCGCATTGTGAGTAAGCCATGGAGCTGCCGCGACAGTCCTGTACACCTCGAGCAACGTATACATAGATGTTGCAATTGAATAAGGATACCCCGCACCGTAACATAGATATACGCGATAGCCTATGAAGTGCAACGCATCATTCTGCAGAGACTCTAGCAGATGCAACCCAACAAGTATGCTGCTATACGTAGGAGCTTTTGTAGGGTTGACGTCGTATTGCGCACCGCCTGCTCGCGGCATCTCGGTGTTCCACCAGATTGCTTCTGCCCCAAGCGGCGCGTCGAGGTCACATGCCACGAGTTGAAGCCGGGTCGCCGTTCCTGCCTGGCCCCTCGCAGCGCCCAGTGCTACTACTCGTATACTTGTCGCCATGGCAGCTGACCACACTCACCTCCGACTCTTCCCTTCACCTCCGTTTCTAGGCCCCCTCGACCAGCTCTGAGTTGTTCCATGCCTCTTGCATGCACGATTACGCTTCGGCGCTGCCGCTGCCTGTGCCGTCTACCGAGAGCCCCGGTCCATTGGCATGCTCGCAAATGGTGATGCCTAGCATCCTCAATCTATCCAGCATCAAGACGGCACACAGGCAACAACATCATGCACCAATCACCCAAAACAAACTATAAAGTCTACATCGGATGCGCACCGTAACGGCTTGTTTTGATATCAGGAAAAACCCACCGCATGAATCACTTCAAGTCCATCAGACAACGTCATGTCCAAGATTAATGGTGAGGGTCGGGAACTGTCGGTTCGCGAGCGGACCCTAGTAGTAACCGGAAAGTCATCAACCTTCCCAGGGGCTGAGCCGCATTGTAATTCACCAATGCACATCCTCAGCATAGCGCAAGAACGCCATGTAGTAAGCGCGGTATTTATCTCCGTGTGACGCTTGGGCGTGGCGCCTGCTACCCTTGCCGACGTTGCGTGGGTTTGAGTGATGGCAGGATGGCTCATTACCTACCTAGGGTTTGATATAAAGCTCTTCCTCAGGCCACAAGGCGAGAATACATTATTCACGCCAGGCCTTACAGCATCAGACATTTCAGTCTAGCCGACCTTGTATTCAAATCTCTTCTCAATTCTTCCTCACATCCTCATGACGTCTCCTACAGGAAATTCTAGTATTTCCTTTCCGAGTCAAGCAGACCTCTTCTATTATTGCACCACATCATCGACCTCGCAAGAAAACCTCGACCTTCACTATGCAGCTCCCTCACGATCCTCGATAAAAATTGGCGTCATCATTCTCGGCCAAGTCCAACTGCTCGACTTGGCCGCTCTCGACCTTCTCGCCATGATTAGCAAAAGTCGGATCAGCAAATTCAACCCCACGGCCGCAGCACTGGACCAAGCCGTGGACGAAATCGACATTCGATACGTTAGCATGACGGGAGAAGGCAGTTTTCCCATTACAACTGGCTCACGAATGCCAGTGACGGTGAGCTAAACCTTCGATATCGATCCTATAAAACCATTACCCACCGAACCCGACATGCCTTTTCCATCCATCCTCCTTCCCCCATTACAACACAGTCTCCTGGCCAAGAAGAAACCGCCCTTTTCCTTTTGGCCCGCTGGATTCGCCCGGTCTTGGCTGCTATTTTTTTTTCCACATCAAAAGTAGTCATCTCTGACAAGTCTGGCACGGTAGACAAAGGTTAACACGATGCCCTGCCACATATCCTCCTCCTCCCCCCCCCAGAACATCCCTTCTTCTCCCTAGAAGATAACTGACTATCCCCACCCACAGAACTCCTTCACCAACGCCCCCCAATTCGACATGCTCCTCATCCCCGGCACCCCCACCCTAACCCCCCTCCCTCCCTCCGCCTCCTCCTTCCTCACCTCCCAATGCCTCAACGCAAACCTCCTCGCCATCATGACCATCTCCTCCGGCATCGCTCACCTGGTACAAGCAGGGAGTCTACATGGCACCCGCGTTGCAGCGCCGCGCTCGCTGCTTGCCTGCTTGCAGCATAGGTTCCCAGAGACGGAGTGGCAGTGCGGTGCGCCTTGGACGAGGCACGGAAAGGTTTGGACTTGTGATTCCCCGGTTTCAGGCCTGCACATGGTGGTCGAGTGGATGCGTGACTACTTTTGGGATCGCCACGACGCGCTGGCCTGTGTGCTGGGCGTTGCCGGCATGGGCAGTTTGTATGAGTATAGTCACTGTGATTATTGATGCTTGCATTGTCCACGCCTTGTATTTTTTCTTTTCTTTTCTTTTCTTTTCTTCCGAGCTGGGCGACAAACCATACTCTTTGCGAGACTTTTGGGGCTGTACTTTGTTTTTGTTTTTTTGCAAAAAGGGGGGGGGACGGGGGCTTCACTCGATCGTAGCGCCGGGGTTTGGCTGCTCTCTGGAGGACAGGTAACATGCTTGTAGGTTTCGTTGGGGGCAAATGATGTACACTACTCATTATTTTTGAAGAAAAAAAAATGTGTTTGTTAATCTAGTACGCACTGCTGTAGTGGTAGCTAGAGGAAGATGATTACATGGAGCAAGTCCGAGGCAGAAATACCTACAGACAGTCTGGCACTAATCGAGTTTCTGGCATAAATGTTCTTATTCTCAAACCTGTACATATACATTTTTTTTGACATGGAGAAGCCCCATCCATACCCTTGATTCTCTTAATCCCGTCACCTTGAGATTTGGGCAAAACCACTGCCCGCCCCGTAGCAAGAGAGCAGCGCACAAAATCTACTCGTACGAGTGCATCAACGCCATAACTCTAGCAAAATCCTGCCTTCCCCACAGACTCTGCTTCTTCCGCTTCCGCTTCTCCTTCTCTTCTTTTTCTTCAGCTTGCTGCATACTCTCGTCTGAGGAATCAGAGCTAAAACTCGATCGGATCATAGCTTCCTCTCCATCAGCGCCAAATCTTGCCTTGTATTCGCGCACACGGTCGGCGACGAGAAGAGCTTCTTGTGTGGCACTGTCGAGACTTTCGTGGTTATTGTGGCTAGAGAGTGTCGGTGTGCATGAATGGTTCATGGCGCCGGTGGTGAGGGCTTGGTAGTGGACTGCTAAGCTGCTGGTTTCAGTGCTGGCTCGGGGCAGAACGTGGTGAGACGGGTCATCAGTTTCATCGTTGGAGTCGCTGCTTCTGTTGAGGGTAGGTTGGATAGTAGTACTGGCTCTGGGAGCGATACTGTCAAGCCATTCTTGCATCGTGTGATTAGAGTGCACAGCGCTATTGGCCTTGTTCCGCGCAGCGAGACCTGCTTGGAATCGGTCCGGCATATCGGTCAGGTTGGAGGTGGAGGCAGGTTCAATACCGGGACTAGGTACATTCTGTCGCTTTGTAAAGACGATAGATGATTGAGACCCAGCAGTACCATTGCTTACTGCTGGTACGCTTGAGTATTCATTTTCCCCAGAGTCCTCCGTCTCAAAGTGTCTCTCGGAATCTAGGCCTTCAATCTTTCGAATCCCATTTTCTCTCTCCCTTGTCCGTTTTGTCATCTCTTTTCTTGGATTCGAAGAACATGAGCGAGGCCACCCATTACTATCTGCACTCATACCGAGTTTTGTCGGCTCATCCTTGTCCAGGTCTATCAGTCGATGGTACTGTGAACCAGACTTGGATCCAGTTTCAAAAGGTGAGACCAAGACGGAGCGCGACAGTTTTCCTGCTTTCGAAAGTACAGAACGAATCGAGGTTTGATGTTTTTGGATAGTGACCGACGTGGCAGGCTTCGGCGATGGGATAGCAGCAGAATGGCCAGCTGTTGCCGTGTGGCGCGTCTGTTTATTCGGGTACTGGGGAGAAACAGGAATGGGGCTGTGGAGAGGCGAGTGTTGTGATGATGCGGCTGGAATCTTGGGAGACTGTAGACCCGAGTTTACTATAGGCTCTAACTCGAACCGGCTATCCAAATCTCGTACTGTCGTTGCCTTTTTGGTGCCATGTTCAGATCCGGCCGTGATCAGATCATGTTTTTGTTCGTGCGCTTCTTCTCGGTACATGATGTTCTGCCCGCTTTCATGATCTTCTTCTCCAGATAGCCGCTGCTGCCTCTCTGCGCATCGAATTTCTCGATCACTTCCACCTTTTCTACAAGTACCAGAATATTTGTTTCTAGGTCGGCAGTCGGGCCGACAGTCCTTCTTCTTGTTACAAACAGGCGATTTTACTCCACGGCTCTGTTCTCCTGGATACAGAAACCAGCTGACATTTCGATGTTGACCTTGAACGCTTTCAGGAGGTGGCGGCGCTAGAAATCCAGGCGGTGGCGGAAGATTGTCTTTGTGCCATCTCTTCTCATCTCTGGGGGCGATTTTACCGTTGCCTGTCATGGCATTAGAGCGACTACTGTAAACTGGATTGCGGTTTGTGTCGGCCAGTTGTTGTGTTCTCGTTTGTGAATTGGTGTCCTTTGCATCACTTCTGTTTGTATAGGTAGTAGAAGGTCTGCTTTCTACACTCTCTACCACCTGCAAGTCTGTTCTAGACTGGCTTGCAAGCAACCGCGAACTGATACTGGGTGGAGCTTGATTGCTAGACCGTCTTGCACATGTGACTATGGGTATGCCCTGTGGTACGACGTCTTCGCCGGGGATGAGTTGCAGAGGATAAGGATCGACCTGTGGGTTGGGTACTTGAGTATCAGCTACTTTCCATGGCAATTTCAGCTTGTTCCAGCGACTACCGTGTAGCGGGCTGGTAGATGATGACTTGTCGCTCACAGATGGAGCTTCGTACTCGATGATTGGCTGAGAGTTTGGCGAAGAAGACGGTAGCTGTGTAGTGAAGTAATCACGTGTATTGGAAGGGATGTAATTGCCATAGATGTCTCTACCATTGTTCAACGGCGAAATGGGGCTGACTGACTGAAGAAATGGACTGTTGGGTGGTGTATACTCGCGATTTCCGGTCAATGGCGATCTAGGTGGAAACAGTGAGAGCGGAACAGGCCTAGAGGGGAAGGCGCCATCAGTGCCCCTGCTGTCCGGCCTCAAAAAGTCAGCCATGGGAGGTGCAGGGTTCAAGAATCCATGTGCAAGCCAGTCAGATACTTTGGTAGTCATGTTTTTGCTACGATAAGGAGATGAGGGCGAAGAGTCGCTGGTGAGACCCAATCCGATTGCATTGACTGTGCAGGTTGCGCCATGGCGATTGTCCAGTTCTGTAGCGGTGTGGCTCGATTGCTTGACACCTTCGTTGCTCACTCCGAGTCCAGTCCTGCTCTTCTGACGTTCATCCAAATCACCCCCTTCCTCACTGCGATCCAGCTCTCTCTTCGAAAGCAATGCAATGCTGCTATCCCAAACCTCCAGCGGCTCTGAGTATTGATTGCTGCTCATGTCGTTTCTCTCCCTGATTTCGCCGGGCAATTTCTGCAGCGTGTCCGCCAGCGCACGGCCAGTTTCCCGAAGTGGAACTCGTGAGACAGAAGATGAAAGATTGGCAGAAATGTTTGCAGTGTCTGACTGCATGGTGTGTAGCGTCAGCTGATATGCTGCGTCATTCCATAAATGGCTCCGGATTGATAGCGGGTGGGGTCTCATGTGATCCTGCCGAAGAAGTCACTTGGGTGATGGGGAAGGTGCGCTAGCACTGGGGATAGGTCAAGAAATGCAAAGCATCACCTTTCAGAAGTAGAGTCGTGCATTCAAATCACCTCGTCAGCCCCAAGTAGCCGTTTATGAGATATAAGCTGCAGGCAAGATTTCCGACTACTTCGCTAGCAAACATGGACCTTTACCTCATCGCCCCGTGCATTGTTACCGGTGGCACCAGTCTCAACACTACCCGCCCTCTCGTTCACCTTCTGACTTGGAGACTTTTTCTTACTCTCACTTCTGCGCATATCCCCCCTGGGAGCC
Organism: Bipolaris gigantea; assembly: GCA_030558545.1. Classification (NCBI taxonomy): domain Eukaryota; kingdom Fungi; phylum Ascomycota; class Dothideomycetes; order Pleosporales; family Pleosporaceae; genus Bipolaris; species Bipolaris gigantea. The sequence goes on from JALPSE010000084.1 coordinate 52,910, forward strand.
GTCGGAAACTCCTCCTCTGGAATAAACTTGTTTGGGAACCGCTCCTCATCCTCCAGTATGCCTCCATCCTTCAGATACTTGACCAGCTCCCGCACATTATCACGAAGGTAAGCCAGACTTCTGCCTTTGGTCCTCAAATAGAACCCTTAGTATGCCTGCGACCGGCATCCCAAGCATGCTAACGGTGTTATATACATGGATTCTGACAAATGCTAGGGTTCAGTACAGATGTCGACCCTGCCGGTCTCAAGAGCTACGGACTTTTCAACATATCTATCACAGATCGAGATTGGAATCGTGGAGGGTCTGAATGTGTCTGGAACCTCGCAGCATTGCAAGACAAAAGTTCAACACAACCTGACGGACCGACGATCAAAACGACCTCGATGAAGGAATAGAACTGGAGAATAAGGAGCCAATAGAGGTAGCTGCGGTAAACGTCTCGGAGATGGAGGCTGGCGCCGAAGTAAGAGAAAGGAGTGATACGCGACGAGGTGCTGATGCACAGCAGGACTGCAACCATACTTCCTGAAGTCGTTGGGATCATATTTTCGGGAGTGCCGAATTTACAGTTTTGCTGGCGGGAGAACGGCTAGTGGTGTTACATCCGAAGGGCGCCATGGGCTCTGGAGGTCTGCAAACCAGGACTGGCAGACACCGATTGATACTAGAAAACGTCTAAAAGGCGATTGGATCAGAAACAGAATAGCGGAAACGTACATGGAGGACCTGAATATATCTTCCTCTCTTCTAGCCCTCTTAAACGGTTCGTTCAGCGGAACTGTATCTTGTGCCCATGGAACACAGCCTATCTCTGTAGTTATCTCGGATAGCAGTGGTGGTTGCAGAACACGTGACATGTGGATTGTCGAACCAGTAGCATGAATTTACGTTGATAACGCAACAGCGGTATGTTGGCAGAGCATGGATGTGAGGCATACGGAGGAGCGCAGGAAAGCTTCTCTGCAGTTCCTGGTGCTGGCGGCTCGTTCCGCTACTAAGCGCGACAGCAATGACGTGCCGCATCCTCCGTTATCGGGCCGGGAAGGCGTTGCGCAACGTCCGGTACCCCTGTCCAAGTATATATACATATACAGCTGCTGACTATGTCATTTCGGAGGCGTGCATACACGGTAGAGGTGTTGTCGAGGTGCCGAGTGTGAAATCGACGATGCGATTGGTGACCGAAGGCTGAGTGTACAAAGGTGAAGTTGTCGAGCAAGGGAAGCAATAAGACGATGCTACTGGCTACCCCCACGCTCCCTCCACGACGTAGCTCGTTTCCATGTTTGGCGAAGCACTACAACCCCGCATATATGACGCGCACAAACTACCTGGACGCAGCACCTAGGGAAGATACAATCAGCTCCAGATTTCAACATGCCGTCACATCAGTGTTTGGATCACTTGATTCTCTTTGTGCCCGCAGACCCGCAGACACTACTCCCCCGCGTTCCCTCATACCTGGCAGATAACTTCACTCTGGCTCCTGGCGGTTTCCATGCCGATGGTGCAACTTCTAATGTTCTGATCATCCTCTCGGACGGCTGTTACATCGAGCTTATCTCCTTTGTTCCCACTGCTCTGGCGTCACTCGTGTCCAGCCACTGGTGGGGTCCTTCTTATACATTTGTTGGCTGGAAAGATTGGTGCCTGACCAACAGTCTGCCTCCATGCCAGAACTATGATGATGTGAGGGAAAGCCATGGCGAGCCGATTCATGGAGGGAGAAAGAGGGCAGACGGTGTGCAAGTCAAGTGGAGTGTCACGTTTCCGAGAGGAGACAAAGGCGGACAAGACGCAAGGGGACGGATACCGTTTTTCTGCCACGACGAGACAGAAAGAGGTGTGAGAGTGCCGATGGAAGAAGAGAAGACAAGGCATGCATGTGGAGCAGTGGGGGTCAAAGAGCTGACGGTCATTGTGAAGGATCAAGATCTGTTGGAGCAGACAAGCAAGATATACCGAGCCATGATCGGCGATGAAGGCTGGAAAGAGAATTTCGAATCGAGGTTTAGACTTGGCCGTGTACAGGGTGTGCCAGGGCTCAGGGAGGGCGTGGAAGTTGTGCTGCGGCTCCCGAGAAACGAAGAGGAGGAAGCGCGTGTTGCAGAAGGAGAATTCTGGTATGGAGATGTGGTCCTTTACAGAAAGGCGGAGCGTGGTGACACGGAAAAGACCAGGAAAAGAGTGGATGTCGAGGACGGAGAAGAGGGAGTTGGCGGGTTGTGGTTGGAGGAAGTGGTAGGACTCTGAGTTTGTGGCAGAGCAGCAGACAGGAGAGGGCCTTAATTATGCGCCGTGTTGATGCGATGTGTTTTTCTGTAATCTCGACCTGCTCGCGGACGTGTGATTGTCTGTTTCTTGCAGTCAAGCGGTCCGAAGGCATGGGCGAATAGAACGCGGTGGTGCCTCGGGCAAGAATACCGTAGCCAATCGCAGGGCAGCCACACATGGATGCCGACCTTCCTTTGTACGTGCAGTGGATTGTCATGACGCGGGCAGTCGAGAACATACCTAACCATCTAATCTCCGCCCCTATGGTTTCTTGCCCTCGCCTCATCACCCACTGCAATTCACATATTGCCAGTGGCCGTTCCTGATGCAAGACGACAGGCGGTCCATAGGCTCAGCCTCGACTGCACCCTATTCAGCACCATTCAAAGTGGCCATTCCGCGTCTCTTTTCGCGACGCGCTCCGCTAGTAACCACTTCCAAGTCACGCCAGAGAGACCGAGTCCAACTAGCATGCCGCAACTGTCACAAAAGAAGTGGGTTGTCGTAACCGCACCCTCCACCCCCAAGCTAACCAGACATTTCCAGAAATCAAGTGCAGTGGCGGTCTTCCCCAGTGTAACTACTGCGACAAGACTGATAGGTCCTGTGTTTATGAGCGTCCACGGAGAGACCGCCTGGCTCTGTGAGTACCCCGGACCCCTTTTGCCCTGCCGTGCACTCCCTGACTCGCACACAGTGCCAACGCACGCAATGATACGTTAGTCTCCATCATCAAGGACCTTAGTCTGCGTCTCGATGGCGATGAAAGGCAAAGAATTGTAGATGCTCTCCAGGATGTAAGCCTCCAGCCCTCCATGTCCTAGTCAAGCCAAAATTAACTCTGCCTAGTCCGACGACGAACCCGCCCTGCCAGCCTTCACACCTCCTTCCTCTTCTCGCCCATCTGTCACCCCTCTGCACCAAAAACATTCGTGCTTGCAGCCTACTACTACTTCTTCCTCGACCCAGGTTCTAGGACCATCAACCGACTTGTACCAATCATCACTACACCGGCTAGACGGTATGCTCGCCGACGAATCAGACGACGAAGATGAAGCAGCAGCAGCAGCAGCAGCAGCAACAGCAGCAGCAGATCTCTTCGATGTAGCCGAAGCAGGGTTCCCGGACCAGGTGTCTGAAGTCCAATGGCTGCAGAGCCTCAGAAATAGGGTCCAGGTTGTCGCACCCCTTGGCCTGGGACCAACAAGCGCTTCAATGCCTATGGCATTCCCGACACTTTCGGTCTTTGTCTCACCGCTAGCCTTCACTCCAACCAACTCGGTCCCCTCTGTTGCTCCCATCACCTATCATGTTGATGACGAAGGTGTCAGAATTACTCATGGCGGAAATCCTTTTGAGCTACCCTCGGAGCAAACTGCAAGCTTCCTGTTCCAGTGTTTCAAACGCACTGTTCAGAAATCTTTCCCAATCCTGCCAACTATGCTTGAGGAACAGCTGCATCAGTACTACAGCCTGATTTGCAGCCACAAGGAAATACAATGCCCACAGAACTGGTTTGCCTTGGTGAATCTTGTCTTCGCCATTGCAGCCAAGTTTTCCCAGCTTATGCAAGCTGACTGGCGCGCCGACGCTCTCGATCATGTCACATACATATCACGTGCTTATCAGTTGCTCGCGATGAATGACTCTGCCTTTGGATTGTCGACTCCAGATTTGTCTTCTACCCAGGTAGCTAGCCTTTCCCCGGGTATTTATATTATCGCTAATCGCCTGTAGGCAGCTGGACTTTTTAGCATTTACTACATGAGTGTTGGTCATTTCAACAGGTAAGTGCCACTATGCATAATCTTCACTGCACCGACGCTTCACTTTGTCATATTCTCACATCAGACATCCTCGACTACTAACTATGTATCGATAGAGCCTGGATAACGGCCCGTGGAGCTATGCAGTCTGCACTTTCCCTTGGACTCCATGTTCAGCAGGAGGACCGTTCCATGCCTGCAGCCAGACAACAAAGTCGAGTAGACAGGTGGTGGAGTCTGTATGCACTAGAGAGCCTCTTGGGCTCAATCACGGGTCGTCCAAACACTCTGCCGGGTGACGAAATTACGACCCCTTCCTCGAAAGCTTTTTTTGATACATTATCCGACACGTACGGACAAGGCGCGCCCAGAACGACAAATATGGCATTCCTAGACGCCGACTCTAGTTTGCACATTATAACGCAGCAGGTAATTTCCAGTCTGTATACTCGGAGAAAAATGACTCCCCGATGGTCTCACGTCCAACAGAAGATGGTTGCATTGGTAGGGGATTTGGACAAGTGGGTTGTGGATTGCGTTCCCCACTTCCATTTGGAAAATTGGGCCATGGATGACACCCAACAGCGCGATAACTCTCTACTTAAACTCCAGTATTACCGCGTAAAGATTTTAATGACACGCCCTTCACTTCGTCGCATCGAGCGGTGCACGGAATCTGGGTCGGATGAGTTCACCAGCTTGGACCAATCCATGGCCGAGGCATGCATTCAAGCAGCGAGTGATGTGGTGGCACTTTTGGCGACAGTGCCTGACATAGCGACTTTGTATGAAACGGGGCCGTGGTGGACCATTGTTCACAACAGTAAGTCTTCCTTCATCCGTGTGCAGTTTCCCAATACTGACGTAAAGGTCCATACACAGTGATGCAAGCGCTCGCTATTTTGATGAACGCAATTGCATGTCCAGACCACTTTGCCGAGTCATCTTCGTTGTCGGCGCATGGTGTACGACAGCTCGTTGGCTGGCTGCTTGCCATGCGTGCGACCAACGCCATTGCGGCGAGGGCACACCAACTTGTGTATTCTCTCGTCAAGACATCGAACCCACAGGTCTGGGTTAGCATAGCAGATATGTTTCCAGACGATGTTAACATGGTGCTGCTGCAGCCTTTGCCCGTCCTCGTTGATCCAAAGTACGTGCCGTGGCCAGCCAAAGAGTCGCCAATCGATGCGTGGTTTGAATACGATCTGAACAGCTTGGTAGAATAATGGGTAACAGTATTTCGACTTACATGATCATGTCCGAGAGTATTATGACTGACGCGAATACAAGAGCTGGACGCGCAAAAAGAGGGGTTTTGAGACGACTATGACGGCTAATGGATAGACGAGAACCGGGCGTTTCTTTTTTCCCCTTGGGAACAGCGAAGAGCCAAGACAAGTTGATACCCGCGAACACCAACCGCCTTTGTGTAAGAGTATGGCACTATAATGTGCGTGGCTGGGGAGACGTCTCCGGCTCACCATGCTGCTTTTACTCCTGAATGATGAAGATTCAATGAATATACGAAATGATCAGAAAAGGGGAAAGAAGATTCCCACCACCCGAGTCAGGTACTTGCATGGACACTCCTGTTGTCGATCAATTGGTCGTCTTTCATTTCCTTTGTGATATTACTCTTGATACTTTAGTAATCCATCGGAAGTACACATGTGCATCTCTCGCCAGAGCAATACAACAAAATACTGCTTTGTCACCAGGACTCGTAAAAATGAGTATACCCCATGTATCGTGTCGAGCTGGGTATCACCCCCTATTCAAATCTCCCTGGCTGCGTCGCCCATTTTTTCTAGGTCAATGTCTCCGATTACGTTCCTAAGCAAATCAGGCACAATCTGCGCTGCGTCGCCCTGGAAGAACCAATCGCCTTTGTGCAGGCCGCTAGCGGGCACATCGTTTCGATCCATGTTGATGATGGCAACTCTGGCGCCCTTTGCTCGCGCAAGGTCGACGTAACCCGCGGCGGGGTAGACCTTGGCAGATGTACCAATTACCATTATGAGATCTATACCTCGCGTATCTGACATGAAAGCGTCCACATCATCCATGACGGATTTCGGCAGTGCCTCGCCGAACCAGACGACACCGGGCCGCAGCAGCCCGCGTTTGCACTCGGGGCAGCGAGGGAGGTGTGAGTAGTCGAGCTCAGGGAGGTCTACGTTGATATCTGAGATGTCGAGTTCGCGGGCGACGAGAGCTGAGTCAGTCGTGGGGTCGGACTCGTCGCTGGGGATGGCGAGAGCGGGCACAATGGGGTCGGTGAAGTTGTTACGCTCATAGTGCTTGCAGAAGAAGTCGGAGCATTTGACGTCGAAGAGCGAGCCATGGAGAAGCTTGAGTTTATCGGGTGGGTGCTGAGCACGGGGAGATAGGCCTATTGAGATCAATGTAAGTTTAGGAGGATACGAGAGGGTCTAAGGACGACACGTGCCATCAACGTTCTGGCTCAGTGTGATGAACTCATCCTTTTTGCGCGCCAGCTCGGCAAGCGCATAGTGAGCGGCATTGGGCTTCGCTTTGAGTGCCATATGCCGCCGGTAGCTGTAGAATTGCCACACCAGTGCCGGGTCCCGCTCGAATGCCTCTGGCGTAGCCAGCGATATTGCATCATGTGTCCTCCAAAGTCCGCCTGCGCCTCTGAATGTCGGCAGTCCCGACGAAGCTGACAATCCTGCGCCTAGCAGTGCGAGGATGCGTGTCGACTTGGCCAGGTGCTGTTGGAAGCTCTCGAGCTCCTCCTGGGAGACCAAGCTCGGTCTGGCGGCCGAAAAGGCCATTCTTCGGATAGTGTAGGGAAATAACACAATGGCGATGGTTATGGGGGCCTCCAGGTAGCTTCTGTGTATGCACGGAGATGGTGTGGGGTTTGTAGGCGTATCATGTAGGCGGCGTGGTCGTGCAAGGCAGATGTGTTTGCGGGGAAGGCGGAAAAGTGGCATGCAGGGCAAGTACGTCAGACCGAGCCAAGCTTTGTGCCCCACTCACACTGAACACACCCGCTAGCGGCCATGCCCATCTGCTACAGCCCGCTCGACGTTCAACCGGGGCTCGGGACACTGCCGCCCGAGACTCTGATTCGCCGGCAAGCTGTAGGAACCACCGAGCCTCCAACTTTTGCATTGATATCACAATGACTCTGGTCGCCAGATTACTGCGGCCCACCACGCGCCTGCGATGCCGATGCGACACGAGACCTCTTGCGGGGTTGCCCAATGGCCAGCTCGTTGCTAGTGCTAGGTCGTACGCTGCTGTGAATGCAGTGCCCGCTGCCCAGCTTCGATTCGGACAGCCGCTCCACGAGACACATCCACACCTACTCAAGGCTGGGGAAGGTGATGGCCACCCTTTGGTCCATTGTGCTGGTGCTAACACATCCTGCAGTGACTCCGGGAATCTCCGCATTAGAGTACTACCAGCGTCGCGTTGCCCTTGCCAAAGACCTTGCGCCCAATTCCGTTGCGATTCTCGCCGCCAACGAACTCAAGTTTGCTTCTGGCGCCGTCTTCTACAAGTTCCACCAGGATACAGACTTTTTGTACCTGACGGGATTCAAGGAGCAGGATGCTGTGGCTATAATAGAGAAACACGAGGATGGGGAGCACACTTTTCATCTCTATGTCAGGCCCAAGGACCCCAGTGCGGAGGCGTGGGAAGGCCCACGGTCAGGTGTGGAGGCTGCAGAAGACGTCTTTAACGCCGATGTTAGTGGTAGTGTCTATGACCTGCCTCGTCTTCTCCCGGAAATCGTGAACCGCATGCAGACCATATACACTGATCTTCCACAATCCCGGATTTCGAAGAACTTTCTTTGCCGCTATCTTTCCGGTGCAGAGCCCTCGCGGACCGGCGGCATCTACGGCCCTCTTCGTGACTCTCCAGCAAATATCAAACCCCTTCGTCCTCTTATGAATGAGCTTCGGGTCATAAAGAGCGAGGCAGAGATCAGGAACATGCGTCACGCAGGCCAACACTCCGGCCGTGCCATCACAGACGCAATGCGGCAATCCTTCACCGCAGAGAAGGATCTTGACTCCTTTCTCGACTACTGGTTCAAACAAGACAACTGCGACGGCACGGCCTATGTTCCCGTCGTAGCCGGTGGCATCAACGCAAACACAATACACTACGTATCCAACGACATGCTGCTAAAACCCAACGACCTCGTTCTCGTAGACGCCGGCGCGCAATACGGCGGCTACGTAACAGACATCACACGCACCTGGCCCGTTTCCGGGAAATTTAGCCCCGCCCAGAAAGATCTTTACAACTTACTCCTCGCCGTCCAAAGAACATGTGTTTCGCTCTGCCGCGCCTCGTCAGACTTCACTCTCGATCAACTCCACCACACAGCCACCAACGCCCTGACTGCCGGCCTCAAAGATCTCGGCTTCGACATGAAACCAAATAGCATCCAGACACTCTTCCCCCACCACGTTGGCCACTACGTCGGCCTAGACGTGCACGATAGCCCTGGTCTCAGCAGAGATAGAAAATTTGAAACGGGCATGTGCGTTACGGTTGAACCTGGGATTTACGTCCCAGATGATGAGCGCTGGCCGAGTTGGGCGCGTGGAATCGGGATGCGGATTGAGGATAGTGTTTGTGTGGATGAGGAGGGGCCGTATGTACTTACCACTGAGGCGGTTAAGGAAGTTGTGGATATTGAGGCGTTGAAGGGGTGAGATGGGAGTATGCGGCATTTGGAGCGAGTGTAAGAATATATGGAGACAGGAGTCTTGTGAAATTGGATGAAGAAGATAGTATGATTACATTTTCAACTGTTCTGCTGTCGTTGATCTACACAACTGGAAAGGTATGTGTCCACGAACTTGTTCTATCGTTTGTATCGCTTGGCTGTGTTTTTACATACTTTTGTCGCCACGGTTCACAAGAGGAGAGTGGGTGTTCGCCGAAAATGCCACAGCGAGCCAGGGGACTAGAAGGATTGACCATGAATATTCTGTGGGGGCGAATATTCGTCGATGCAATTAGCAGGATGGTAGGAGGCGTTGATGCCCACCGTACCAGAACATTAGCCCTCTAACACTTGCCGATGAATCAACATCACTTACTGCGGCTTTACCTGCGATTTTTAAACCACTTTACAAAGCGGATCGCACACCCGATTTCCGCCGCCGAACCCCCCTTCCCCCCTGCATCATGCGTGCAACGACAAGGATACGGCAACCTCAATATACAGCCCGCAGTTCGTAACCGGAAAAATAGATATAAGACCTGGTAGCGAGGATTGCGCCGCGCAAAACGCTATACACGGAATAGCTCTTTGGATCTAGAACCGAGTTGCATGTATTCATTCCGGGCCTTTGGATAAATGCAGTACTGAGATTCCCCACTACCGGGTCGCCTGAAAACCACGAGTCATGGGGGCTGACGTACGATATCGAAGTGATGAGCGGTGACAAATCTCAGCTGCGTCGGAGAAGCACGAAGCTGTGTCTTTTGGTCTTGTTGGATACGAAATCAGGTCCTACTGGCTAGTCTGTAGTCGAGCTATACTTTTCTTTGCCACTTTCTACTTTTGTTCGCTTGATATCAAGTGACTGTAGCGCAACGAAGGGAAAAATAACATTAGCTATCGTAATCGAAAGCAGGCAACGCGGAAGGGGAAAAAAAGACGCGAGTAAAACGTCGACGAGAAGGATGTGCCTGTGACTGCACCGTGTACAAGAACAAACTCAATTGTTACATACACTCTACGCCTAGCTGCTAGTCCTGCCTAATAGCCATAGCAAAACAGCTCCCCCTTCGCATTCAGCAATTTGGCCAATTTAACCCTCCCCGCCACAGCTCCCAACTGGATCTCAAACTCGGGCGTAACCTCGGTTTCGTTGCCGTAAACTTCAGGCACCAAATTGCCGCCGATTTCGAAATTCCTTGTCGCGAGATCGCCCTGCTGCCAGAGCCACCAAAGCCGATCAATGGACGCGTGGTGCAGCCAAAACAACGGTTCACCAGGGGAATTCTTCACGTCACCGGCTTGTCCGAACACACCGCCGACACCAAAGTGACCTGCAGCGTGGATGTTGGGGTTGATGAAATTCTTCGCGCCCTGGAGCGTGCGGTCGAAGGCAACATAGCTTTCTTTGCCGAGGATATTCTCGGCGACTCTGGGGTCAGCGCCGCGGTTGAGCAGGTTGGGACTGAAGTCGCGACGGAGACACTGGGGCTCCGGGCCAGGAAAGTTCAGCATGAAGTTCTTGGGCACAAAGGGGCCGTCTTGGATGCAGCCGCCGCCGGTGCCGTTGACGCCGAGGGGGTTCTGCTCAGGCGTGGGTACCACTCTGGGTCCATTACCGCCGAAGCCAACGGTTGGGGAGAAGACATCGGTCTCGTAGATGCGGGTCGAGTTTAGATCTTGCGGGTCGGCGTCGAGGGTGTAGTCCCAGTAGGGTTGGGCGCCTTTGTAGCCGCATTCGTTGCGCAGGGTTTGCTCGTAGGCCCAGACGAAGTAGCGGTGCCAGGGGAGGAAGAAACCGACCCAGTGGATATAGTCGGCCTGGTCGTTGTGGATGGCTTGGAAGTCGTCGTAGCGGTTTTTAGCGTATGGGAGCCCGGAGATTGAGGGAATCTTTTGGAGGCACAGGACGGCGTTGATGTAGCTGCGTTTTTGGCTGGTGGACATCTGTCTCCTGGGGAGATGTTGTTAGTTACGATTCTTGGATTTTATAGAGGTCTTTTTTACCATTCGAGCCGCTTGGCGGGTTTCTTGCAAGTAGGGACATTGGGGGATGGCAGTGCTGCTGCAAATGCCAAGGAGGCAAGGCTTAGAGCAGAAGTGATGACTTGTAGCTTAACCATGACGGGCGATGCTATGACAGGTTACTGTCAATGGTTCGATTGAGACGAGAAATGAGCACGTCTGTCTCCCCAGGCAATCGCAGTGCCTCCCCTTTTATACACGCCATTTGCTGACACAACGCCGAATTCACGATGCACCCTACCATCTTCTTGAGGCACGGAGGCGGGAAACGTATAAGGTAAGCTACCTTAGTGGGAGATAGGCGTGCAGTCGCTAAATTTAAGGCGTCTTACATGCTAGCGAGATACTTAGTCTAGGAGAGCCGACTATGCACGGCAATGCAGAGTCAGCGGGCAGGGGGTAAGGATTCTATCTTCGGCTCTAGCGCAAGTGCGCGCCCTTATCAGTAAAGCCACTCTACTGTTAAACTAATATTACATTTTAATTGGTATTAAAGATGTAAGTTGTATACTATTTTCAAAGACTAGGTCTTGCTCTTTTTACTAAGTTCTTAGATTGAAATTGATCCTCGTAAAATAAAGTACCGAAGTTACAGTAATTTCTACTAACAAAATATACATGAAGAGTAAGGTGTAACTAGATTAGTTTAGGCGTAGCGCATGCAGTTACCTCTCAAGGTCGAATAAGAAAACGGTAGCTCACCGATTTGCCTTATCCATCGATCTTCTTGAACGTCATCCTCCTAATCTACCATGGGCTCTCGTTAGAACATCTTGAAATATGCCTCTAAGCTGGTCTTCCAGAGGAAAGACTGTGCTGATTACCGTGTACTTTCTATAGTTGCAGAGTTGCTTGCGCACCCTCAATAAGCACTCCTCACTGCCTTTGTGCAGCACGGCGTCGACCGAGAAGTTGCATCGCAGTTCTTCCTCGACGAGGTTTCTAGACAGGGCAAAGCAGCAGTGTCAGAAGTTTTAGCTGACTGGATATGTCTTCTTAAGAAAGGCACACCGATATTAGCCCAACTTGGAAATAGCCGACTTTGGTCCACAGTACGCCCTGTTGTTTGCATCGATTTGGAGCAATCAACAAGGCGAGAGAGATGGAGGACGATGCCGTGGCTCAAAGGCCAGTAATGGACAGCAACATGACGGAAGCTTAATGCTTACCTGTGTCTTCTCTCCTTCATTTTTCTGTGATAGCAGTATGGCTGAAAACGTGAGTCTGCATGCCCTGCGTCCCCTTATCCCTAAATCCCTCCCAGTAAACACTGTACGAGTTGTTTGCGGCATTTATAGGGGAGTCGCAATTGCAAACCCTAAAACCATTCATAGACAAAGACTCTTTTTCTCCTATCCGAGATCCGCCTGATCAGTTGATACTACCATCGTCACAAATTTCCGAACATGCCAGAGACGGGGGGGGTGTTCTCTTAAACATGGTGCCTGTATAGCTACAAGCAATTCAGCCGGGTCCTGTCCATTGACCCCATCGTTCTTCAGACTGGTCAGGCTGATTATTTCGTCGAAGCGAGGAATTTGATTCCATCCATTTATATCGAGAGCTTCCATTTAATAACACTGGAAAACAGAGCTGATGGAATCATTTGGCTTCCAAAAGCGTAGCGGTGAGAACCCCACTACCGATTTGCAGAGGCTTTAGCGTGGCTGAAAGTATTCAAATACATGAGATGGAGCCTCAACATGGTCAGAGGCCGGGTACTGGAAATTCCGCGAATTCGACCATGGAAACGCTGGCGAGCATAAGCTTCTGGGATCTGCGGTATCTCCGAGCGATACCTGAAGCATCTCGATATGCTTGGGTTCAGACACCGACTCTTTTTCGACTGTCTGCTTACAAGCACTTAGCCCGGACTTCAAATACATTCCTATGGTACCACTGGCTCGGATAGGATGTATCGAATTTTTTCAATCTATATTTGCGGGTGCGAAAAAGTGACTGTGCACCAAGACGTCAAGCGGAAGCCCAATCACTCCGTCTGGTTCAAAGATATACCCATATTCCTGTGTCAAGAGCAATCGATGCAATTTACCCCTCTGATTCTTCGCTGCTCCTAATGACTGGTATGCCTAGAGCGATAAGTGAGCGAAGGATCTCTACCATGACCGATGTACAATTAGACTCGGTCGCAGACGATCTCAAGAAGTATACATAGCTGAGCTGCGGCAGGTTCCTCATAAGACAGGCTCAGGATCCCAGATATGCAACGCACTGGGTGGAGGCGTCCTGGATTGGCGAATTGGCAAATCGCAACGCACAGGGCTTACATTCCAAGATGAAGCGCAGTTCAACAAGTGCTTGATCGGAGATCTTCCATTGGACAAGGATGCACGCAAACTGGTGTCGGGGGCACATAGTGTGAGACACGATATCGTTCTTACGCATGCAGATCTCAACCTGAGGAACATTCTGGTTAGCAATGATGGGAAGATATCTGGAATCGCTGATTGGGAGTGCACAGGCTTGTACCTTGAGTACTGGGAATATATGTACCAAGGGACATTTTGCAGCGCGACATTCTATTCGGTGGACGGCGGATGTAGTTGATCAGGTTTTTCTTGGTTACCGTGATGAGGAACATGCTGAGGGTAGACTTTCCAGTATGGTGCCTCCCTGGTAGATCTGCGTTCACGCGTAGGTGGCTTTACCGAACAGAGCGTACTATACGTGGGGATAAGTTTGCTAATGAAACTAGAGACGGTAAAAGTAATGCGCCCCTCACTGTATCTACTACTCAAAAGATGCGCTGTATGGGATGAATTCATTCTCCAACGTAAGTTAGCTCATAAACGAGCAGTCATTGTACCGCATGTGACCCGCTTTCGTATCGACCCTGCCTAACGCCTCAACGAGGTAGCGTTCCACAGACCTCTACAAAAGTAGATATATATTCCAACCATCACTCCAGGTAAATTTCAAACAAAGAATCGGCCATAATAAAAAATCGACACATATTATTCTATTATCGTGTACTTCGCCTAAGATGCTGGCATAATTCTAAGAGAAGTGCTATAAGCTATTAAAACTAGTTTTAACAGTAGGATAAATAGGTCCTTCTGGATAGAAGCGCATACCGTCTCTAAAGCCACATGCCGAACACCCAGCCCCCTGCCCGCCAATTCTGCACAGGCGCGCCAATGTCGTGCCACTAGCATTAGGTGCGGAAGGGACGCCAATTGCACAGGCGTTCAAAGGCGCACATGCATGCATGAGTCAGCACGGATATGTAGTGGCTTGACGGATCGCCAACGCATTCGATAAAAGCCGGTTAGGGAAACTCCCTTCTATTGGCAGAGTCGGGTAGACCCAGGCATTGGTATCCGGTCGAGATCATTCCTATTGCCAACTCTAAGCCTATTACTGGTCGCGAAGTGTAGTTTTGAATCAATCCAGTTGCGGTCGTATGCCAAGCGGCTGTTCAAGCAAGGATGGAGTTAGTAGCCTGCATGCCCCGGGGACTCGGCTCATTGCCACCACTTGCTTGCTGGGCGGTCTTTTTTTTTCCTGTAACGTGGTAAATACTGGAGAGGACGGTCTCAGATTTTTATTTTTATCTTGAAAATCGAGCAAGGCTGCATGGGCGCTCTCTCTTCCCTTTTCTTTACTAGTCCAGAGGCGCCTGGTTACACCATGCAAAAACTAGCAACGACTGCATGAGAAACTGCAAAGGTGGGAAAAGATCCTCGTTAAGGCATCCAGCCTCAGCATCTCCAAGGTGTCGCCGTTGCCTTTTGCCATCAAGGACGGAATAATTGGACCATCTGCGTTCAGCCTGAAAAGGAAATAGCGGCTGTGGAGGTGGAAAAACCAGGGCTTGATACAGGGATAAGAATGCTGGAGACGAGTCGGGTCCAAGCCGATATTAGTTCCTGTATGCTATGCCGGAGAAGGAAAAAGCAGTGCAGACGGTGCGAGATGGAGGACTGGGAAGGCTAGCAGTCGATTTTCGTGGTGCAACTCGCTTTCAGCTGGTTTCTTGAATGTGAGTTACGCGAGTGTATGGAGATGTTTTGTCCAGCTTGCACTTACATTAGTTTATTGACATACTTTTCCTATTCGAGGCTGAGACGCATGCAATGCCCAATCGCATGAAAGCTTTCTGCATCCTTTGTATGCAGGGGATATCGGCGACCTTGCAGCTATACATGGGCGTTGCTTAGAAATCTACGCTAGTAGCCTTCCCAAGTCATTGGAAAGGTGCTACCAGGTATGCCATCTGCCAGCCTTGCCAGCTGGAAACCCATCAACTACCAATAAGACACTCCAAACACAAAGCTGTCATACCTCAAAGAAAAAGCCCATCATAATCCCAACACGCACACCGATCAAAGTTTCTCCATCCTCCCGCCCTCGAGCCGAAAAATCTTGTCGGGATTCAATATCCCCTTGTGATCCCACGCCGCCTTAATCGCCCTCATACCCTCAACGCCACTCCTCCCAACCTCCTCCTCCAATGCATCCCTCAACTCCAGCCCAACCCCATGTTCCCCCGTGATTGTACCTTCAAGACTCAGCGCCAACCTCGCCACGTCCCTCAACACCGCTTCTGCAACCCAGCGATCAGCCGCAGGACAGATGATCGCAGAATGCACATTGCCATCCCCAACATGTCCAACGTTAGCGCAGAACCAACCTTCTTGGTTCCCCGTGGCAACAGCAGCCTTGGAAAGGAGCGACTGTGTGCCCTGAACGAGATCTGAAAGTTTGGATACAGGAACCGCACAGTCTGAATGCAGAAACACATCCGAGGGGCTCTTCTTCATGCAAACAAGCGCTTGTCCCATGCATTTCCGCGCTTGCCAGATGGCACTTGCCATCTCTCCATGTGTCTCCTGTGATGCGACTTTGAACTTGCTCGCGGAATGCTTGCGACACAACGCGGTCACGATACGCTGTTGCTCCCGGACCAGCTCGATCGATGGTCCGGCGGTTTTGAAGAACAACGTAGGAGTCTCGGCCCACTTGATGCTAGATAGACGCGAGACATTGACACACTGCATTTGCGGGCCGTCTGCTAGCTCCAAGGCCTCCAGCACGTGTCCTGTTTTCTGGAGCTCGACTACGAAATCCACGCCGGACTGGAAAGAAGGGAACATGGCGACACCCACGTGCAGGTTCTTGGGGAGCGGCGCAAGGCGCAACACGGCTTCTGTGACGAGTCCGAGGGTGCCTTCGGAGCCGATGACAAGGTGGGTGAGGTCGTATCCCGCAGAGGATTTGCGGGGCCGATGATGGGTTTTCACTATGCGGCCGGAGGCTAGCACGCAAGTCAGGGAAATGACGTTTTCTCTCATGGTGCCGTAGCGGTAGGCGTTTGTGCCCGAGCAGGACATTGCTATCTACGTTATCCATTGTATCTTAGCGTGTTTGCAGCCTTTCCAACATCGAGGGAACCGAAGAGAGGGAGTAAGTGAAAGGGTAAAAGAAGCAGAAGAAGAACTCACCATCCCCCCAATCTTCGCCCCAGGTGCAGGATCAACCGGAAAAAACAAGCCCTTTCTTTGCAACTCTTCATTCAGTTCCATCCATCCCAGTCCCAGCTGCACAACAACATCCATGTCGTCTTCATGCACCGCGATAATCTCCTTCATACGCTCGAAACTAACGCATACGCCATTGCGACTCGCCGTGAGTGCGCCACCGAAGCTCGTTCCGCCCGAGAACGACGTCACTGCGACTAGCCGGTTGTTGCATGATTTGAGGATGGTCGATGTTTGCTGTGTTGAAGTGGGGAAAAGAACTGCTAACGGTGTTTCGTGAGGTGCTGCGGGCGAATGCGTGGTATTGGCTTTGGCATCGCGCTCGCGGGTATCAAGCGTGTATTCAATGCCATGCTTTCGCAACTCAGCGAGTAAGCGTTCAATGTTGCCTGGTGAGTGGTCGTACGTGTGCGGTGACATGTTTGGACGTGTTCCTGGATAGCTTTTATTGTACACAAAGATCAAGTCTGCGGGTGTAGGCAGGAGATATGGGCAAGTAAAAAGCCGAGACGAGTCATGCAGGTTCGGCAATAACTCGTCAGGCTATTCCCGGAGACCCTTAAAAAACACGCCTGTGCATTGGTAAGTAGAATAGTCACCATCAGGTGGGTATGGTTACATTCAAGATCAGCGCTACGAAACTATCGAGTCCCAATCTCGACCCATGCTGATAGCATTGAACAAGCTCAAACTCCGTGTTAGCATGAATATGAAATGCAAGAAATGGGTATCGAGAAGCAATCGTCCGTTCAGAAAGTTCATTGAGAAACAACCATGCATAATAGTCCCCTTGCCTCGTCTTCCCTTCTCTTTGTCAAAAACAGCATGAAATAAATCTGTGTAGCGAGTGATTTGAAGATGTATTATGTAAAAAAAAAAAAAAAAAAAAA
>JALPSE010000085.1:0-14330 GCA_030558545.1 Bipolaris gigantea
CACACACACACACACACACACACACACACATGCTCTGCTTGGTATCGCTTCTTTGCGTCTTTTCGGACAAGACGAATACATGTTCATGGTTCATTTTGCCTTTTTTTTCTTTTCAATGGTAATAGTGCATGTCGTCCATGTGTAGAATCCATCCCACCGAGCACCAGTACCCAAAATGAGTCTTATTCCTATTCCTCATGTATTCATCTTTGCCATCCTCTTCGGCCAGGCATACCTCTTTCCCTGGAATTTTTTCTCTCTCTCTTCATCTCTTACCCAAGGCTACGGGCCTATCGCTCGTCTGCCTCCTCCTCCTCCTCCTCCTCCTCCTCCTTGTAGCTAATGTGAGCCGTGGCCCTGGCAGACTTGTTCCGTGTGGGTGCAGGCCGTGCGTTTCGCTTCTGCACGACAGGAGCATCGTCCTCGTCTGTGCCTACGTCGCCAAGGGGAGGTGTGCTAAGCCCGTCTTCGTCGTCCTCGTCAGACGCGGACGGTGTTGGCGCTGATTTCGGAGCCGTCTTCTTCTTCTTGCCAGTAGTGGCCTTTGCTATACCCCGCTTAGCCTGGCTCGTTGCTTTCTTGCCTGCCGTCTTCACGGCCGTCTTGACATCTTCAGGTGGAGCAATCTCACTCGGTACAGACCCCGCGTCACCTGCCGTCTTACGCTTCTTCTTCGCCGGTGTGGCGGCGCCCTCGTCCTTCTTCTTGATGATGCGTTTTGGGGGTCTCAGCCAGTCCTCCATTCCTGGAGGCCAGTACACTCGTCCCTCGGGTCCTCCCATGCCCACCTCCTCCTCAGGAACCACTGGTGGTGGCTTCTCCTCCTCCTCGCCGTCTTCCATCTTGGCATCCAAGTCGTCAACATCGTCCGCCTTCTTCCTTCTCCCCTTTGTCGCAGCCTTCTTCGCCTTGGGTTTCCATGGTCTATTTTCATCCTGTCGTGTGTGAGGTAGCATGTCGTTGAACGTGTCAAACCCGGCAAGTTTGAAAGTCCGCATAAGCTCAAACACTGCCTGTTCCTTGTCCTTTGCCTCGATCATCAAGTCCATGGTATCCGGACAAGGAGGCAGGGTCATGACGCGCGGTGAATGCTTTCTTCGTGTAGTGCGAGTGATGGCCGCGGGCGTAGGCTCCGAGTAGTGCATCTTGGGCGTGATGCCCTTCCTCTGCCATGTCTTGAGTATGCGTGGGTAGAGTTCCATGATATCCTTTGTGCCCTCCCGGATCTGCGTCTCATCGAAAATGATATTGTGATGATGGTAGTCCAGCACGAATGGAATGTTGAGCTCCTCACACAGAGGAAGCAGCTCATGCACCGACCAGACAACGTCGTCATTCTCGAGCACCAATCGATTCTTGACGCTCTGAGGGAGCTTCGCGTAGTTTTCTCTGAACCTCTCAATGGCAGCAGGCTTGTCGCCGTATGCTCCTCCGAGATGCAGAATCATGACAGCGTCACGGTTCTGTTGTTCGGGTAGCTTCAAGAGAGAAAGCATCTCGTCATGGTACTCGAGATCCCTCACAGCATTGTCAATCACCTGCTTTCGCGGCGACCCCAGCTGAGTGAACTGTCCTGGATGTGTAGTCACACGATGTCCCAGCTCGGCAATCACTTTGCCCACTTCTTCAAGTGTCGCAGCGGCGAATGGCTCAAGCTTGTAGCCATACTCCTCGTGACTTGCAAAGGGGAACATCTCGCTGCTCAGTCGCATAAACTTGATGCCGTACTTGTCATTCCAGCGCACCATCTTGCTTATGTCTCGCGCATTGGCGAGTCCTATCTCTTCGACATATTTCATACCGCGATCGATATCCGCTGGCCGATCCTTATCGGGGCGGTTTTTGGTGGCATGCTCCGGCTGAGACGGGTCCTTTAGAGGATGACGATGTTCGATGATACTCGCAATACGACATGTCCTGGAGCTGAAGACAGGAGGGTTCGAGCTGCGAAGGTACGTATTGAGACAGGCCTGTATGGGAATCCGTTAGCTCATGTCAAAAGGTGGCTGTAGGATACATACGTAGCCTAACCGCCCTTTCCATGGGAGAGGAAGATAGGAAGAGTTGACCGGTGGAGGTCGCGACAAAGCCTCTTTGAACTCTGCCTCATCTCCCTCCTCGCCCTCTGCCCCTTCAGCATCTTCGGGGTCGCCAGAAACACCAGCATCGGCCGCAGGATCAGCAACGCCATTGGACAGCTTGACACTGGTGTCTTCCTCTTCCTCCTCGACCTTGACTTTCTGTGCACCAGCCTTCTTTCTCTTGCTTTTGTTATTGGCAGCAGAAGGTACAGGCGCATCGCCGACAGGAGGCTTCAGAACGGAATCTACTGGTGCGTCTTCATGTCCATCAGGGGATGCTCGTAACGCAGCGGCCCCATCGAGAATCTCTGGATTGACAGTAGGATCCGTCTTTTCGGCTTTCACGCCACGGGACGATTGGCGACGCGGTAGCTTCGATACATTTGGTGGCAAAGGCACTTCTGTCTTGCGGGCTTGTGGTATGTTCATGGCCAGCGCAGGACTGTCTACAGAAGACGGCGTGCTCGCCACGGCAGACCTCTTCCTCTTAGGAGGCATGGCGGGAAAAGGAGAAGGAATTGCGCTCGAAAGCTGTAGGTAGGATGGCGCACAAAGTATTGGTGTAGTTCGGCATGCGACACGAAGGCTGATGCTGCGGTGAAAAGAGCGTAGCATGTGCCCGGGATTGTTCGTGTACTTCACTACTTTAAACAGCAGATGCGAAAAGGAAGGGGCTGAAACGAGCAATTTTGCCCTTTCAGCGCCATCATGGGCTGAACGCGTCGAGCTCGCCACGACGTCATCGAATTGATGTTCGCGTTATGACGATGGTTCGTCTTGCGGGATCGACTTCGGGGCGATCGGCTGCGATAAGCGCGATCTCATCTGCATTCCGTTTCCGTCACCCTTGCCCCGACTCCACAACATCGGTAATCTCATCTCGATGCCGGGGGCCCTTTACATGTGTGTGCACTTGTGCATTTGTGCTGGATTTACGTTGTGTGAAGCATTCATCAAGACTCCATTGGTGCAATTTCGCATACCATACATGATTCCCAAACACCACACATTCCAGTCTCATAACTAGATCCAACAACCAGAAGCCCACTAAATGCTGATGAAAAAGCTTTTCTCGCCCTCCTGAGGCTCCACCCACGCGCGCTTCAAAATGGGATCGGCACAGCTGGTCCTAATGCGCTCAGGCGTAGCAGGAGAGGTAAGGTGCAGAACAGAAGTCTCGCCAAACTCTGCACGAGCAGACCGAAGAGCATCGCGAATTGCAAAGAAGACGCAACTGCCCATGAAAAGTGGTGGTTCGCCTGCAATTCATCCCAGTTAGCAATCCCGTTCTTGAGCAAGTACGAATCATGGAGAAGAAAAAGGAGAACGTACCAACACCCCTACTCCTCTGAATGGTCCGGAGATTCTCCCAGTTCACATCCTTGAGCAGACTGACATTGAACTCCTGTGGAATGTCTCTGAACCCAGGAATCTTGTAGTTACCCGGCCCCTTTGTCGCAATATTGCCTGTTCCCCTCAGCCACAGAGACTCCTCCGTCGTGAACAATCCTTGGCCCTGCACAAAGGCACCTTCAATTTGACCATAGTCGATAGCTGGGTTAATGGAGCGACCGACGTCCATCTTGATATCCGCGCGGCGGCATGTCCAGTCACCGGTCAATGTATCGATTTCGACCTCGGCAGCAGCGACACCCTGGGTAAAGTAGAAGAACATCTGTCCCCTGTTCTCACCCCAGACGTAGCCAATGTCTGGCGTCTTGTAGAAGCCCTGAGCCGACAGATTAACACGGTCGAAATAGGCGGCGTGAGCGAGCTCCTTCATGGTCGCCTTGGGTCCTAGCTTTTCCTTGAATGGAGCCAGGCGCTCATTCAGCTGTACACACGCATTGTGGATGGCGTATCCGTTCAAGTCAGAGGATGCTGACGCTGCTGTAGATGAAGTGTTTGCAACAGTGTTTGTCGCAGTCTCGCTAATAAACACATCTTCGAGCGGCACACCAAGCGTCTGAGCAGCGATTTGTACCATTTTGGTGTGCAGTCCTTGTCCCATCTCCGTACCACCATGCGCAACGAGGACACTGCCATCGTGGTAGATGTGCACAAGTGCACCGGCCTGGTTCAGGAAAAGCGCAGTGAATGAGATACCAAACTTGGTCGGTATAATGGCAAGACCGCGCTTATTCCACTTGTGCGCCTTGTTCCACTCTTCGATTTCTTGACGGCGCTGTGCGTAAAGGGATTCTTCCTGCACTTGCTTATACATCAGAGGCACATACCAGTCCTTAATCTCCTGGTTGAAATGTGTGACCATGTTCGTTTCGGGTGAGTACATGTTGATCTCTCTTAGTCGCTCGACTGGAATCCCGAGATGGTCGGCAATCTCTTCCATGTATGTCTCAGCAATGAACATGCCCTGTGGACCACCGAAGCCACGGAACGCTGTGTTAGAGACGGTGTTTGTCTTTGCGACACGGCCGCGAACGTGGATGTTCGGTATCGAATAGACACCGTCAATGTGAGAAAGTGAGCGCTCAACAACCGCGCCAGAGAGATCCTGACTCCAGCCGCCATTGCAGATGACATCGGCATCCAGCGCCTGAATCTTGCCGTCCTTGTTGACGCCGACCTTCCATCGACCAAGGAAGGGATGACGTTGTCCAGATGTCGCAATGTCCTCATCTCGATTGAGCATGCAGCGTACAGGCCTGCGGACCTTGTTTGCTGCACAAGCCACAATACCAGCGAGCTGAATCGAGCGTGTCTCCTTGCCACCAAAACCACCGCCCATGCGCTTGACACGAGTGACAATCTTATTCGCAGCGACACCAACCACTTTGGAAACATAGGCTTGAGTCTCTGCAGGGTTTTGCGTACTGCTGAAGATTTCCATCTCGCCATCCTCAGGCTTTGGAACAGCCAGACACGCCTGGGTTTCGAGGTAAAAGTGCTCCTGACCACCCATACGCGCGACGCCAGTGAAGACATGATCGGCCTCAGCAAATGCCTTCTCGGTATCACCCTTCTTGATGTAACGGAAGTGATTGAAGAAGCTTCCCTGCTCCACGGCCTCCTCAATCGTGAAAATAGCTGGGAGTTCCTCGTACTCAATCTTCACTGCTCGTGCCGCTTGCTCTGCGTGCTTGGCTGTGTCGGCAACAATCATTCCGATAGGCTGGCCTGCAGTAAACACCTCGTCGATGGCAAAGAATGTCTCATCGCAAGCCGGTGCCCCCCACCAGTTGGCTTCGGGCGAGGCCAGGTCTCTGTGGTCTACGTATGCAGCAACACCTGGCAATTCCAATGCAGCCTCCGCATCTACCGACAGCAGCTTCGCATGTGCTTTGGTCGAGAGCACCAAGCATCCGTAGAGTTCGTTCCTTTGCAGAGGGATATCGTCTGTGTACTGTGCCTCACCCGTGCACTGCTTCATTGCAGCAACATGGTTCTTCGACTGACCAACCTCATTCTGAATGTACGCTTCAGCAGCCTTTTCATCCCTCTTGCCCTTGCTGATATCTCTTTCAATCTCTCCGATTGCCTGGGTATCAACAGAGACTTCGTCAGCATGTAGCTCAGCCAGTACCTCGTGATAGAACTTGTAGAAGAAACTGAGAGCCAAAGACTTCCTGTATGTCGCCATACCACCTGGTACACCAAACCGCAGGTCAAAGTCTTGCTCAAGCTGATCCATAACTCCTTCCAAAGTCTTGAGCTCTGTGAATTTCTTGCTCTGAAGGAATTGCATTGCCTTTCGTGC
Organism: Bipolaris gigantea; assembly: GCA_030558545.1. Lineage (NCBI taxonomy): Eukaryota > Fungi > Ascomycota > Dothideomycetes > Pleosporales > Pleosporaceae > Bipolaris > Bipolaris gigantea. Next base: position 5,800 of record JALPSE010000085.1, read on the forward strand.
ATGTGTTGTTGTTGGTGCCATGCCGCCGTATACGAGATCCACGCTTTCAACCGTATGTTGGCCGTCTAGGGAGATCCTCAACGCAGCATTCACAATCGCGATATCGTCGTCTTTTCTCTTTGCCTGCTTATAAGCGCGGATGTACTCACCCTTCTCCTTTGCAATCGGAATCTTCAAGCCAGCAATAACTGCATCGGGTGGTAGCGCGGTTTGCCTGTAACCCTTGAAGAAAGTCGACATGGGTATTTCCTTCGTTTCTTTGAGGCTCTTAGCAACAAGTGTCGCATTCGTAGCAACGAATACCGGGTTAAGATCCGAGATGGGACTCGCCGTGGCCAAATTTCCTGCTGGCGTACCCACGTTCCTGATTTGCCTTCCAGCAAAATACCGAATCTGCTTCAGGATGGTTGCAAAAGGCTGGCCCCGGGCTGGTCCGTAGTGTTCAAGGGCTTCTTTGCAAATCTCTTCAAGATCCGTTAGGACAACATTTCCGCCAATCTCGAGGTGGTCATCATTCAGCTTGAATTGGCGCAGCTCTGGGATATCGCCAACAAACACTGACGCATTGTAGTTCATGCCCTTGAACTTGATTTCAATCTGCGTCTCGGTCGAACCGCCAATGAGCTTCGCTGAAGGGTAGGCATCCTTGATCTCCAGTAATTGCTGTAGGGTTGTCGGCCGAAACCACCTCTTCTTCTTGTTTCCGAACGCAAGCGGCTTAAACTCGTGTTTCCGTAATTGCGGAGGAAAGATCAGTTCTGTGTCGGGCTTGTACTCGATGAATCCAGGTGGTGTGAACCTCTTGATCGGCTGCTCTTCTCCATTTGCTACATTTTTCTGACAGCAACCTCCACCACCGCCGCCATTCTTCTCCATACAACATCCACCGCCGCCATTCGCTTTCGCCTTGCCACATCCAGATTGTACACTGAAGCTTTGTGCTGCATCCAATATCGGTCGGTATCCTGTACACCGGCAGAGGTTGCCATCGAAAGCCTCTTCCACCTCGAGCTCAGTAGGTTCAACATTGTTACGAAGCAGAGCATACAGGGACATGACGATGCCCGGCGTGCAGAAACCACACTGGCTGCCATTGCCCTTTGCTATCCGTTCCTGCGCTGGATGTGGTCGCTTTACATTTCCAATTCCTTCAACGGTTATTACGTGTTTGCCGTCTACGCTGACGAGGGGCGCAAGGCATGCGTTTACGGAGGCGTGGTATATCTTCTTCGTGGTCGGGTTGAACTGTGACACAACCTAGCAAACTGTAAGCTCTCTGGGTTGCTGCTGGCACCAGTTTCTCGAAATCTTGAAAGATCTCCGGAGATCTCCTCCCTCTCCGAACTCAACAAACATACCACTGTGCATGCACCACACCCACCCTCTGCGCACCCCAGTTTTGTCCCCGTCAACCCAATCCCCCTCAGATACTCCAACAGCGTGACTTCGGGGTCTGCGCTGTCCAGTACGACTTTTGTTCCATTCAGGTAGAATCGAAGCGTATCGTCGTAGTCCGCGGTAACCTCGTTAAGCGACTTCGTCGCCTCGTTCGACACTGCAGGCTGCGGTGTAACGATTCCCGGTGCCATAGTTGCCACACTGCACTTGTGTGGCAAAGGAAGAGGGGAAGAAGGGGAAGAAGGAAGAAGAAACGTCAAAGCGCAAGGTGAACGAACGGAGAGAGCAGAAAAAAGAAAAGGAAGAATGGAGCAAGCGAACGCAGACGTATCCCAAGGTCAATCGCAGACTGGCCCAGCTGGTTGCAGGAATGCCTAGGGTCTCTGTCCTGGCGATGTGGGGAACGAGCGGAGAGCAAGTTGGACAATATGGCCCTGCAAGAAACAGTTAGCTCGGCGGGCTATACCAAAGCTAAAAGCAGTCAGTTGGGTAATGTAGTCCATTAATCACCTAGCAGACGCACGAATCAACGTCGACATGATTATGTCTCATCTCGGGACGCGTTCCAGCTGCAGAGGGTCCACGCAGGAGCTCGCCGATGGCCGTCATTCGCGCTTCTGCCCCTCTATCCTCGCCCCACTCCGCCGCTCAGCGACATTGCACGTGAGCAGTGACTAGATTCAGCAGTTGGCCTATCGTGCCGCTGCAAGAGGCGAAGTCCGTCCGTGATAATATGGACGGGATTGCCGGCGAGGACTGGTATGTCACTGAAGGTATCACATTGGAAAGCAGACGAGGACATGGAAAAGAAAGACTTTTGTGGACGAGCTAACTGCACACTGCGAGGGATCCATTTTTTGATAGTGTAATACTAGTACTGTACAGGACAGAGAAAGAAGAAAGACCTATGCAGCTCAAGTATACGCACCACGTGCTCGCACCTGTGGGTTGACGGCTCGAAACCAACTCCAAAGTCACACCCAGTGATCTGCAGAGGGCGATCGAATGCAAGTCTACGTACGATGAGGTACGTGCATTAAGGCAGCAAAAGCTCTTGTTGACAGGAAATCCAGGGGGATATTGCGGGATGTCCGTATAATAATGGATGGGCCGGGGGCGAGGGGCGGGCTCATGACAGACGCATTAGACAGCAGACGTATAGGTAAACGGCGGGCTTTGCATTATACTCTCGGAAATCCGCAACGACGCACCGGCAATCATCATGTGGAAATGATAACATGAACGCACAGTTATCGGTGAAACCCAAGGACTGGGGAGCTCGCAGCAGTCATCCATACGGCAGGCATAGATCAATCGATGTTCGGCTCACGCAAAGCAGCGACGGCAACGGTGTCCCTTTGTAAGCATAGTCAAAAGCTACACAGTCGTGGACAGTATGCTCGAGGACAGCCAGTGGTTGGAGGGGCATGAAGTGCAAATGTGTCATCCGCAAGTCATGAAAACATCGGGTATGCGCAGGTCAAGTAGTCGAAGAGAAGAAAAATAGGTCCAGGAAATCGGGGTATAGTAATCATGCCAGGAAGCAAAGATCCAAGCATTGGTCATGCAAACATGCAAGGCTCGGCGAAGTTCAGCAAGATGTGCATCGGTCACAGCGACTAGGTGGCGACTATACGCCTGGGGGTCCTTGGGCACCTTGGCCGCCTTGTTGTTGCTGAGCAATGGATGCATACCACATTGCCAGATAGTTCTGGTAGCCGCCATAAACGGCATACGGGTCAGCAGCAGCGCCACCTGCCGCGGGGGCTGCGGCTTGCGGAGCTTGTGCAGGCGCAGCAGCCTGTCCATATGATGGTGTCTGTTGATGTGAGTAGCCATTATCCTGGTTGCCATTATCACGTCGACGCGAATTGTTCTTCTCCCGCTAAGTTGAATTAATATCGTATAAAAGTCGCCAAACTCGGAACAAACGTACCACTTGATCAACCTTCTCCCAGATTGCTCGCTTGGCATCATCGATGGCTTGACGTGTTCCAACGAGGCCAATCTCGCGCTCGATATCTGCGCCGGATGCTTGCGAAACGTTGATCTTGCAGCCAGTCTCGGACTGCATGGACTTGATGGTCTCGCCGCCTGGGCTCCTGTTAGTATCATCATCGTAGAATAGATATCGGCACATGTTACCTTTGCCAATAATCATGCCGACTGCGTCAGATGGAACATGAATGCTATCATTGATCTTGCCAGCGCCGGCGCCACAAGCGCCAGCGCCGTAGGGATCAAAGTTGTCACGCCTGCTGTTGAAAGGTTGCTGCGACGGCGGCTGTTGGTTGCCGGTGCCTTCCATTTGCTTAGTGTCACTATCGACAATTTCCATGATGAGTTCCTTAGCATGGGCAGCAGCAGCGGGACTTCCAATGAGGTTTACAGGACGCAGACCGTTCACGCTCTTGTTTTCACCAACGATGTTGACGTGGCAGCCACTGCGTTCTTGCAGGTCACGAATAGTCTCACCACCGCGGCCGATGATGAGACCAACGGTTCGATCGGGCACCATAATCTGCGACGACTGCTCGCCTTCTCTAAGAGCCGGTTGTTGCTGGCCGACCGTCTTTGCGGCAGGCCTAGCATTGCGGCCAGTCTCACGAGCAGGGTTTCCACCATTCTCTTCGATGATACGGTTGATCTCGCGCTTGGCACTGATACGAGCACTAGGGCTGCCAGTTATACGACATTCGCGCTGGGGTCCAGATTCGGGGCCGTTGATGAATTGAATACGTGTCTGAGATTCTTGTTCAATGCGGCGGAGACTCTCACCTTGACGTCCAATGACAAGACCAACCAACGAAGAGTCAATGAGAATCACCTCAGAGTTATCATTGGCAGGGGGCGAACGAGCCTGCCCGTATTGCTGGGCGGGAGAGAAGGTGTCACGTCTAGGGGGCGAGCGATCACGTTCACGACCATAGCCGCCTCGGCGCTCATCACGACGCTCATCGCGGTATGGATTGTAGCTTTCACGCACGGGTTCTCGGCGCGCTGGCGAGCGCGAACGCGACCGAGAACGTCTGTAGGGCTGGCGCCCACTGAGGCGCGGGTCCTCTTGGTAAGCTGGAGGCGTGTAAGTTTGCGCTGGGATACCATAACCAGACCAAGGTTCAGCAATACCTGGGCGCGCTGCTTCATGGGCAAGGCCTTTCTGGGCTGCAAAACCGCGCGCCTTTGCCAGTGCATCCTGAATGCTTACAGACCCAGAACTCACGGGCTTGATAGCACTGAGGTCAAGACTGCCAGAGTGTGTGGGTTGTGGGAAGCTGTAGCCCGGCATGGCTGGCGGGGTGGCAGTAGGCATTGCGCCAGGAAAGCCTGGTGGCAGGGCTTGTGAAGGGGGATGCTGTGCAGGCGGAGCCTGTTGAGGTGTTTGGGATGGTGTGGTCGACGGTCGGCCAGCGGCTGGGTGAAAAGTCAGTATATGCGCGGGCTGCAGCAACTCCAGTTTGCGAGCCAACATACCTAGAGCCGCCAGGATGGCGTTGAGATCTGGAGGAGCGGCCATGACAGGCTGCGCGTTATCAGAAGATTAGTAGTAAAGTCAGAGGAGATGTGGAGACAGGAAAAACAAGATGTGGAATGGCGAAGGCAAGAAATACGGCAGCTGAGTTGGTCGCGCCGTGGCTGTGTGTCCAGGTAGCAGGAATCTTTGCGGCGAGAGAAAGAAGAGGAGTCGGGCGCGGCCTTAGTACGCGCTAGTGCCAAATTAGCCGAACCAAGTTTCTGGCCTCTAGCGACTGCAGGTGAAAGCACAGTAAGAGGGCCGACCACGTGCTCTCCTTTGATCCTTCGCAGTCGCGGCACATTATATCTTGCATGTTCATTTGATAGTGTGTTTTCATTCCATTGATGATTCCTAGTCAACACGTGCGCCAGGCCATATGACGCTACAAGCAAACACTTCAGTAATAGCGCAAACAACGCCGTGCGTCTGCAAAGATAGACCTATTGTGCCACCAGTTCACTTTGCAGCGACTCCCAAAACCCTGCTCCTATACTCATGCAAGCTATCCAACTCCCTCCATGCTCGGGCCGCAGGCACTACCTTTCTTTATGTAACAGGGGTGCGGGTGATGCAGACCGCCCATCTATTGTGGATCCAACATCGCCCACGCAAGATGAACACCATACGAGACCCTGCCAACGCTATGCAACAGGCAGGGCAAACGTGTTTATATAGACATTAGAAACGAATCAAGGGGCGACGGACGTGGTAGGCTAGATCTAGTGCCCAACAGCTAGCCTCGGATGCATACGTGGAGCCCAAAATTCGGAGCTCACGTCTTCATCATCTGTGAGACGTTGTTCCACTTTTGTTTGAGTACCTCGTGTTCTTCGTTAATCTAGACCTTTCATTAGTTGTGTCTCCAGGTCGAAGTAGCTGTAGTAGCCTTACCGTAGCCCATTGCATCTTGACATCGACCAGTTCCTTCTCCATCTCGGCCATTGCATCTTCCAGATTACGGTTCTCGTTGTGAACTACAATATTCTTTTGCATCACAGTCTCCATCTCGTGCTTCAGTCGTGCTTCGACTTCTGCAGGCTGTGTATCGACAATCTTCTGGAGCTCCTGCACCTTTGTCTTTAGTGTCTCGTTCTCTTCCTCCAAGTTTTCATTCTCAACCTTGGTTTTGATGAGCTCAGAGGCAACCTGGACGTGCTCCATGTCCGATTGTTCGGCCCGGTGTTCCAAAGACCGCACCTTTTGTTCCAAGGAAGCAACCTTTTCTTTGAGCCCTGCAAGCTCAGTCCCACGGTCCTTTTCTATCCGTCGTTGCTCCTTCCACTCAGCAGTATACTGCTTCAGTGTCTCAGGTGCAATCTTGACAGCAACAGCATCTTTTACAAGCGTGTCAGCGCGGTAAATCTCCTTGTCGATACCTGCTGTGGAACCAAAGAAGCCATTCTCAAGAATCGAGTTTGCAGAAGGGGCTTTGTCAATGTACACGTCAAACAGTCGCTCTTTCAAGAAGGTCGTGAGCGTTGCCATATCCTTCATGCCTAGCAGGGTTTCGGCGTTCTTCTGCATCAGGACAATGCCAAACTTCAGGATGGCCAACTCGAGACCTTCGCTGAGTATCAGATCGTAAATGCGTAGGACTAGCTGCAGTGGGAAACGATACGCGAACAGCGTAAGGAACCATTGTGTGGCGTAGAGCTGAGGCTTTACATCCCGACGGCGCAAATGGCAGTAGAGAGCAGGTTCAAAGTCTTCCAGGAGGCGTTCAAACTGGTAGAGATGCAAGTGGAGTCCAGGCATGTCATGTACAAACAGGTCCCGGAGGCCATATTTGTTCATCAACGTTACGAAAAGGCTGAAGGCCTCTTCTTCAGGCATCTTGTAAAGTCAGTAACGTAACGAGGGAAGCATGCATGCAGGCTTACATTGAATAGTAGAGGCATGGCGATGAAGTTCATGCCCTGGGCGTAACCGACGGCATCGTCGTACAAAGCGTACGCCTTGCAAATGCCGAAAAGACCATCCTGTAAACCGGCCGCCATAACGTACTTTGAGTAGCTGGTACGCGCACCCAAGTCACGCTTGATAACCTTTTCCAGCTTCGAAATGGCGGCGGCGCTTTGCTTCTTTTCAGCGACCACTCTTGCCTGTGCCTTGATGGGGTCTTCGGAATTGTCTGCGGTGAGTGGTGGCGAGGCGGGCGCTACGTTTGTGCTCCCAGTCGTAGTGGGTGGGCTTGAGTAGTCTGAGTGAACTGATGAGGAGGAGGAAGCAACTGAATCCTTCCCATTCCCGCTTGTCTGTCCACTGGTAAGGTTGGGTGTGCTAAGGCTCATGTGTTCCTTATCAGTGCCACGGGCTACGAGTTCCCGATACGTGACCTCGAGCTCTTCGTTCTTGCTTTGCGCCATCACTTGCCAAATAACACCTCGGATGACCTGAGGAATTCCATTTGCAATGGCATGATTAAGCTCTTCTGCGCTGGTGCGGGCGATGGCAGCTGGTCCTTCATTGACCACAGACTGCCAGAGATCCCAATCTACAGGCTCAGCTGCATCTCCCGCTGGGCCAGCAGCAAATCCAGATGCAGTTCCAGGAGCCAGCTTTGGATTGATAGTAGGTTGTCTTGTAAGTGATGGTGGGCTTCCTGGCTCGTCTTCGGGAACAACGGGTGGACTGATGAGACCGACACTAGTCGGCCTGGTCACCACAGCTATTGGGTTGCCGTTCAGGCTGGTTTCATCACCCATCGTTATGCCGGCTTCTTCCCTCATGCGCAAAAACTTGAAACGATCTCGAAGATTTCCCTGGCTCGTTCGGTTATTCGAACCAGTCTCGCCCTCACCTTCGGTCCTGCTTGACGAGAGGTCAGGATTGCTACCGACGGTTGCAATGGAGGCCCCTGTGTTTCTGCGTTCCGTTGCTGTTGTGGATGATGGTGGAGACTCGGATTTCTTGCTGGTGCTATTTCTTGACAGCCATGCGAAGGGACCGGTAAGTTTTCTGGTTGTAGTTGGTGGCTTTTCCGGCACGGTTGGAGCAGCTGGCGCGGCTGGTGGAGCGGGGGGTGGGGGAGACTTGACAGGGGACATCCTTCCAGAGAGGCCTTGGATCGAAGCCGTAGAGTCTTGGGAGTCTCGCAATGGTGCTTTTAACACGGAGCCTGGAGCTTTTGCACCGTCTGCAGTGAGTCAGTCTCAGAATCGGGAAGCATGTACTGGCACGCGCGGGGAAGCCACAAGCTGGCAGGTGCCGTTGAGCGATATGAATACTCGTGGCATTGAAATGCAGGTATTCCAATCTTTATATGGTGCTGTTTGTCTCAAACGGAGAGGAAATACGCACCACCATCCAAAGACACATCGTCCATATCCGATGTTACCGACACTCTGTTGGGTAGGGGCAGCTTTTTGGCAGGTGCATCGTCGGTGGGCTTTTCCGGTTCTTCAACTTCGCTGCCTGTGCCGGACTCGTCTGTTTCGTCGCTTTCGCCACTGCCATCACTTTCGTCATCCTCTTCACTTTCCTCGCTATCGTCTTTGATATCATCTTTGATATCGTCTTTGATATCGTCTTTGGTATCGTCTTTGCCATCGTCTTTGCCATCGTCTTTGCCATCGTCTTTGCCATCGTCTTTGCCATCGTCTTTGCCATCGTCTTT
>JALPSE010000085.1:14360-42195 GCA_030558545.1 Bipolaris gigantea
GCTATCGTCTTCGCTGCCTTTGGGGGCTGCTGGTGCAGCACATACAGTCGGGTCCGTCTTGATTTCTTGTACGGTCGATGAGGGGGTCTCCTTTTGAAGTAGTGAGCGCGCGCGTGACTGTGGTTTTTCAGAGGGCGAGTCTGGGCGAGGTGAAGTTTCCGGTGCGTCCTCGAAACTGTCCTATAACCGCATGACCGTTAGCAAACATGCCCACTGGAACCTTGCTTATGTCGAACAGAGGCATGACAGGGAAAATACAAAGTGCGTACCGCGTCCTTGTCGGAACTGTGTGAGCTTGTCGGCCTGCTGTCGGCCATGTTGAGTATGTTTGTGAGGGCCGGCGGTGTGGGTTATTGGGTGGTGCCGAACAGCAACTTGAAGGGCAACTACAGTCGGTAGAGGATAACTCTTTAGTTTTTATTTGGGTGGGGGGGTATGGAATAGGGATTAAGGGGTAGTTGTTTTTGGGAGGTGTTCGACGAAGAAGTCGAGGGGTTCGGGGGTAATGTGAATGATTATTGTGAAGATGGGGGGGTACGTGGATAGTGAACGGACAATAGTGGAGCAACCCCGGCGGCGGCGGCGGCGGCGGCGGGCTAGAAGGCCAGGGCTTTGCGAAGGCCACGAAAAGGAGCAACCACTGAACGTTGTTTTTCGGCGACTCGGCGTCGCATCAAGACTGTCCGTCTCGAGTCTGTGTGGTTGTAGGAATTTTGCTGACAGGTGCGGCTTTCGTCTGCATATGCAATGCGCCCCTCAAGCCAACTGTTCATAGGGCAGCCAGGGTGGTACAACTGCGGTTAACGTGAAACAAAGGCATCGGCTGGCCTCTGGCTCGGTCTGCGAATCGAGGCTGACCAGGCGTTGACGCATGCCACGGGTACACGACGCGCTACCGATACAACGCTACCACACATGTGTATCTGACAGCTGTTGGCACGCTACCGTGTAGACGTGGCTTTGCTTTTGCGAGTACGAGCATACAGTACACACACGCACATTGAGGATTAGCTTGCAACAAGTATACAGCGCCTCGCCCTTCCTGTTGAGTAAGTAGCCACGCGGTACGCTTTCCTTTTGTGCTTCAGGGGACCACGGCAGCAGAGGGTACCAGGACGTTTCTTCTTCTCCTTCTCCTTCTCCTTCTCCTTCTTCTTCTTCTTCTTCTCAACCTTGTGCCACAACCGCCTCCTTCCTTCCCTCCTCTCGCTTCAACCTCTCGTCAACCTGGCTATTTTTATTGCACAGTGGCGCTGCATCAACTTGTCTCTCGGAATGCTCACGAATTCAACAATGTCAAAAAGTAAAATTATAGGTCAACACCTACGTAAGGCTATATGTACAAGAACGTCAACAATCGTTTGATCACCATCACATCTCATCTCCTGCGCGTTGTGCCATGTCGATTCCTCTAGTTGACGCACTGCGAGTAGAAGTCGTTCTGCTTAACGCACTTGGCAGTGCCCTCGCATTCAGTGGGACCATTGTAGTTGATACCGCCGCACTGTTGGTAGAGCTTAGCAGTTCCCGCCGAGCCAGTGGGCACGGCATCAGCGGGAGCTGTAACGCCAGCAGATGGGCTGGGGAGGGTGGCAAACGTGCTGGGAACAGCTGGAGCCGATGGAGGGGTATCGTTGCCAGAGGGGACAGTGGGTGCGAGAGTAGGGGCAGCGGTCTCGTCGGCAATCGAAGAGGGAGCAGGCTCAGTTGAGTTGGAGGTAGGAGGAGCAACGGGAGCAGCTCCGCCAGCACCACCGCAAGTAGCAACTGCACCACCGGGGGCCTTGTAGTTGGTAGCAACGTATCCGTTGTAGTAGTTGGGGATGTAGATGTCGGCATCGTCAGCCTTGTAGGCGCCAGGGAGCGAAATGGTAGGTGTGCATGAGCCCTTGCTGCCGGTGCCCTTGATCTTCAGTTGCATGCAGCCGATATAGAATCTTTGACGTGTTAGTTTAGACATGGTAGGTGAAGAGAAAGATTGACTTACTGCGCGCCACCCTTTGTCTGAGAAGAGTGGAGGGCCAGCATCTCGGAACGGAGCAGATACTCGCCGCTGGCAAGGCCGGTGGGAAGAGAGAATTCATGCGTCATGTTGGCCGCTTGCATGATCTCGGAAGCCCACTTTCCACCAACAAAGTCCATCTCGTCAATCTTGAACCATCCAGCACCGATGCCAGTGGCTTGCGAAGCATCATCGACGGGACCATAAAGCATGTGAGTGATCGGTCCCGGGTGTCCAGAGTTATCCCACTGGACCTTGATCTTGTCACCCTCGTTGGCCTCAATTGTCTTGACGCCAGATGGAACCTTGGAGCCGCCAACATTGCAGGCCATGTCTTTGCTCGTCACATCGACTACGGGGCTGTTGGAGGGTGGCATCCGGATGCCGACCTGGTATCCGGGCGTGACATCGTTGACCCAAAGCTGGTGGAGGTTCTGGTGAGCCGAGACGGCGGAGAGAAGAGCGCTCGTGAAGACGGCCTTGGTGAACATGGTGACGTGTATTGGATAAGGGTTATGTACAGTGTTTGAACTTCAAATGTGTAATGCTGATGCCTGATCACAAAGATGGAATGTCAGGTAAAGAAGGAATGTGGTACAAAGGAACCTAGTGAGTGTGTTCAAAGAAAGGACTGGCCTGTTGGAGTGATGAAAAAAAACCGACGAGGGACGACTGTCTAGCGCTTTTATGTATGTTCAAACGCTGGTCCTTTGCTTCAATTAGGCGCCTGCACAGAATACTATATCTCCGAAGACTACGGCGAGCCGCCAGGAATCCTTCACGGCAACAGTTCACGCTATCCAGGCCGCTGGGTGCAGGAACGACATTGCTTGGACAGGAACGAGGTCGCGGCACGTTAGCGGCTTGTCTAGAACAAGCAATTAATTTGCTCCGTGTGGTAAAATTGTAGTGCGCCATTATGCAACATGTACTATCCGAGATTGAGTGTCCATGACAGTGGAGAAGCGAGCGTTTCCAAGTCGACCAGAACGGACTAGCCGACTTGTTTCGTGCTTGTTTCAAAACGAAAGCTCCTGTAGCGACTCGCCATTTATATGCACAATCTGGCTAGACAGCCGTTCCACGTCCAATTTCTTCTAGAAACTGGGGTTCAACGGAGGAAATAGACAGCGACTTCCCGCCACGGATGTCGAAGATGAAAGAAAGGCGTGGTAATGGGTAATGAAGACAACAAAACAAAAAGACAGAAGTGCATGACTCCAATGTTGACGGAGCCCATTGCTCTCTTCAGTAGAATAGCACATCTTACATTTTGGACCCTTTGATGAGGCTGCGGTCCATGACGCGTCGTGCTGGCGCCTACAGTGGGGCAGTTTCGAACAAAAACATCTTGCTCAAGGTATCCCTCTCGTGATTGTAACGAAGCCTGTAGGCGTCGAGGCAGCCGTTCTCCCCACATCTGATGATATCCTGCCAAGCTCATTACCTACGTCGGGTAATCCAGTGTTCCCACTAATAGGTAAAGCATTTGTTGGACTTGGCGTCTGCGCAATAGATGTTGTGGTGCTTGTTGGAGCGGCAAAGAGTCTTGTGGATACCGACACAGTCCCCTGCACTAGTTCTCCATGGATATAAACGATGATCTCCTGTGCGGCAAAGCTCGGTGGGACTGGTCGGACAATTGACAGGAACCGTGCGCCAAATAGCATGGATGTGTACCACACGGTATTGAGGAAGAAGATTACAAACAGTACCCAGGGAATCAAGACACGTTTTGCGGGTATGCGGCTGCGTCGTGGAGGAAGTACCGCTGGAAATGCCGGTGGAGCTGAGTTTGCAAATTGCGGATGATTGGAATCCGAGTAGTCGGGTTTGATTTGAGCTTCTTCTTCATCTTCTGGCTGCCGCTTTTCCCATAGTTGAGATGATGAAACCGGCGGTTCATATTTGGCAGATGGATGATATGGCATACCATTGTTGCGTACTGCAGTAAAGCTCGTGTGTCGAGGCATATCTGAAATATCTTGCGAGCCAAAAGTCGAGCTGTATGATGGGGCAGGTGATGGCATATTCTCGAAGTCGATAAAGGCCATAATGACAGTGCTTGATTATGAATACCGATAGAGAAAAAAGAGAACTAAAGGCCGGCACAAAAAAAGTAAGGGAAGGATATGTCCGAAGGGAGAACCAGCTTCCCGAGTTGATAACTGAGAAAACAACACTGTACGTCGGAAATCGTCCACATTTGTATGCATGATCAGGACCAAAGCACACAGAGCATTCGACTGAATGGAACATCGTGACGTGGCAAAGACACATTTGTTTAGTTGCGACTGCTTGATGATGTTTTGAGTTTTTTCCATGTTTGTATGAGACTCGGTCTTTGTGGCGGAGTGGTGGTAAAGAGATGTGGGAGCTGACAGTTTAGAAAGTCCAACTTCGGCCGTAAACGATTGGTCCACCGGCGTCGACCACGGCTGCAGAGTGTAGGGTTCCGTCCCATTGGCTTTTAGGCCACAACGTTGCGCTCGCATGGGAACTGGATCAACAAATCAGTTAATCACTTGCTTTTCACCATTCAGCAGAGCCGCAGAGGACAACCGGTGCACCGTACAAGCTGTCGAAATTACATTTGTGGGTATCATAGCATAGCCCCTCGACGCCTAGGAAACGTTCACAAGATGCAGTCATGATTTGCAGGCCTGATCAAGCTTTTGCTTTGCCCTTTCCCGTGCCAGCAGGCCTTCCTCGCTTCTTTCCTGCAGCAGCTGATTGTGCGCGAGCAACTGGTTGTCCATCTGCCCGTCTCCCCTCAGCGGCTCTGATCTCCTCTAGCTCCTTCTCTAGCATGGCTTGCAGCTGCTCATTGCGTCTACCGAGGAGGAGGACATCATCTGGGTTGATTGTTTTGCGTCCGGCATGCTTCGAGAACACTTCGAGATCCCGTGCTGTATTTGCTAGGAGCACATTAGCAACTCTTAATACATGGTTTGGAAGGACCAAGGATCAGAGAGTACCGATCTGAGTATAGACGAGTTCAGTCAAGGCGCCGATGAATTGAGGCGTGGCATTCAGATCGCTTTCCAAAGACTTGTCGTCAACGAATTGGCCGATTGCGTACCAGAGAGCGGACTTGAGCCGCTACAATCTTGTTAACACATGAATTAGGTGTAGATACATTGAGCATTCTCTGACCTCCTCGCGCTCTGATTCGGCATCGTTAGACGCCATTTGCTGCAAATGCGGGTGTGGAGCCGTTGCGATACTCTGGCAATGCGGCCACGGGCAGACGCGACGCGTCCATGGTGCTGGTGGGGCTTGGGTGGCAGAAACCATGTCACCGCCCGTGGTTGCCATCTGGTCCACGTTTCGAGGGATTTATCGCGCGCGACTTGTCGTCCATTGATCAAAATCTCCCTCTCTACTTGAAATACTCACGCCTTTCCACCATCTCTGCGACGCATCTACTTGTCTGCGCCCGCATCGGCCTACAGTACAGCGACCAGTAACAAACCCTCGTCCGCAAAACATCCTCCAGCGCACACGCCGCTCATAAACACATCCCCCAAATATCAGCCATGGACTACATACTCGACAATGTGGGCGAATGGAAGGACAGGCTTATAAATAACTCAATCAAGTCGTTTGAGGAAATGACTGCCCAGCGTTGGGTTCGCATCATCGCCATCGTAGGAGGATACCTCCTCATTCGACCATATCTGCTCAACGCAGCTGCCAAGAAGCAGAAACAACAACTTGATAAGGAGGCCGAGGAACTAGGTCTGGGGAAAACCGATGCGCTAGACGCGAACGACTTCCGTGGAAAAGGCGTCAAAGTGGCAAAGGGCGAGGTGAAGAAGAAGGAGTAGGATTTGAATGCGGGGAAACAGAACGAATATCACGATAGAGGATGGTAATAATTGGAAGGTCTGTGAGGGAAACTTGCATCGCCGTACCGTGCAACATATGGCGTATTATGTCTTACGCTTAGGGAATACACAAAATCTTTGAGATGGGTCTGACAGCATGATTGAATTGAGAAATATGATGCTTCACAGAGGCATTTTGTTCCTCGCCCCGTCGCATCTACATGACTCTATGACACATGCAACCATACTTTGGGAAATCGGATGCAGCAACGAAATGGCAGTTCAAGATGTTTTCGTAGTCGTACCCGATTGCCTTCACTCTATCGCTTCAGTCAAGCTATCTATTCCTGATTCATCAAACGTTTCCCCTTCAACAATCATTTACTTAGGACCAGTGTTCAATAGCAACACCACACATCCCACTCTAGGGCAATTCAATCGGCATGAATACGGTCAGCCGATCGAGTTGTTGTCGCGATATTGGTCTGAATGAACCGTTTGTGATCTCGGACTTGCGTTTGTAGCCTAGCACGTCTTTATATCGCCAGCGTGTAGCACGTACAACGAAATCCTGTTGGCTACCAACGCTTTTACAGTGACTTCATCCACAAACCACCCTTCCATCCCCCAAACCCCCTAGTATGTCTTTTTTGAACTACACCAAGGACCTCCAATGCCTAACGACGACCAATTTCGCAAGAGCGTGCAAAGCGCAGTCGAAGACATCATTTCTAAACGTCACGAAAAAAGTACATCTCAGCTTGTCATTGAAGCTGTGGTTGAGGGCGTGAAGCTATATCGCAGTTACAAGAAGGAAGAGGAGAAGGAAAGGCGAAAAAACAAACAGAAGGAGAACAGGGGACGCAGAAAGAGAGACAATATGGATGACGGTCCGAGAGATGGAGATTGCCAATCTCACAGCCATGCGCCCTATGGGCGGACTGATGGGTCAATAGAGAGTCATCAGAGTCAGTATCGCAATCGGCCGCGCGGTAGAGACCACGAACAGTATCGTAATAGCTCACGCAGTAGGGATCAGTATGGTTCCACCAAGGAGCATTCCAAAGACATAAAAAGAGATCGCCCAGCCAGTCGCTCAAGTAGGTATCAACCCCCATGGCAGGAACTGAACAAGGAGAGTGCTCAAGCATCCCATCCCCAACATCGTGACAAAACGGAGGCCTCGAGATCTCACCATCAGTCTCGAGCCGAACAAAGACATCCAGGCGCTCGGGAAGGAAGGGTAGGTGTATCTGACTCTCCAACGCGCCAGCAGAGAGGTCCCGATGGTACACCATTCGGCAGCCTGCCCAAGTACAAGTCCAAATCAGGCATAACCTTCGGACTTGGCAATCACTTCATAAATACATACAGGCATATCAAGGCCGAGCACGATGCTGGATATAGATCCAAAGGCTTCATCGAGAAGGCATTGGATGAAGCAAGGAAGAAGCAGCCCAAGATTGACGAACGGGATAAGCGGCGATTTGAGGTCTATAAGTGGAGGCCCAAAGCTGCTGAGGCTGGGGCGCAGGGGCGCCATCACCGAAAACAAAAGGACCTTGGACAGGCGGGCCAAGAGGGTGAGCAAAGAGGGAGAGTCGTTGGCCAGAAGAGTAGTCAGGGCGCGCCAGTTCCTGTAATACATGTCCGATCTGCATCACCTGTTGGAAGTCCTGAACGAACAATCCCTCCTAGGTATGGAGAAAGGCCATTGTCAAAACTCTCAGGACCTCAAAAGTCTCAGATTAGGGGCAAGAAGGAGATGTCTCAATCTGGAGCAACATCGCGCGATCATCAACGTAGTCAAAAAGCCCCGATTCCGGGAGATCACGAAGACGAAGACGACCGTAATGAATACAGACTACTGTTCCCTCAGCCGATTACTTTTGATGACCCTCAACGCCATGGTATAGCTTCCCCGTTCGTGTGTAACCAATCGTCAATAGAGTCGGAAACCGCCTCCAGAGCTTCATCTCCCATCATGTCACATGCGCCTCCACCTCCGCCTCCGCCACCCGTATTGAGAGCGGCCAGCAGTAGAAGAGCATCCCTACACGACCCCATCCAAGGCAGAATCGAGCAGCTCAGACTAGCTTATCTAAACAAAAACGACAAGTCGGCAGGCTCTAGTGCAGGAGTTTTGTATGAGCAAACTGAGCAAAGCCAAGAGGTCGAAGAGCGGGAACGTGCTCAGGCTGAAGGATCAAACGATGGACGAGACGCTCAGCCAGAGCCGAACAGAGCGTTCCGTCAAGACCTCTTAGATGCACTCCAGAGACGGAGTACTACGGGACAAGGTACTATTGCCCCTAATTTAACGACGGGGAGAGGATGCTCTGACTAACTGCAAACCGACAACAGGCTCTAGTGTATCGGTAATTGCAGGTGTAGCCCACAAGCAACAGGAAGAAGGTACATGCCTGCATGGATAGTTGGGATGTGTGGGCTCGCTGTGGCGGCAGAGTACGCAGTGCAACTTTCCAAGCCAGAAAGTGGGGAGGAACTATTTTCTACACTGGCAGCACATGTTGCACGGCCTGGCTGGGGCTTTGGCGGAGTAGGGACAACAAACCGATGGGCGGGTAAGTCGGTGGTGAGGGTGAAAGGGGGCATAAACAGGTGGACTATGCGCAGGCGGGTCCATGCTCCATGATTTCGCGGCTGAGCCCTGGACCGCGCGAAGCGACGCCGGGTCTTGTATCCGCCCTTCATCCCTATTCCTCTGGTTGTAAACTTTCGGTACAGATATTCGCATTACTAGACTTTTGGCCTTTTTGTCCTGCCGCTCTTTCGCTTTTGGTGTCAACATCGTTCTGTGACGCGCAATCGCATCTCCCCCACATTGATCATTGACCGTTGCCGGACCCTGTGCCATCAGACCAACCGCAAGCCAGTCCGCGCCCGCCCGTCCCTAACGGCTTACCTAGTCTAACCACTACACATTCGCTCACCTCTCTTTTCTTCTACCTGTCCTCCCCGCACACACATACACGCACACAAGGCACAAGGCACAATGCGCGTCTCGTCAGGCATTCTCCTCGCCCTCCCAGCGCTTGCTGTCGCCGAGGAGCAGCAGATCCCTATCCTCGACAAGGTCAAGGGCTTCTTCAACAAGGCGTCTGCTGCCGTGTCCTCTACGATCTCGGCCTCCATACCATCGGCGCCAGTCGAGGCAGCAGCCAGCGAGGCAGCGGCCAAGGTGGTCGAGGTGATCCAACACCCGTTGACTCTGGAGAGCTGGAAAGACGTCTTGACAGTCGACCCGACCGCCACCCCGCCCACCACCCAGGACTGGCTTGTCTTCGCCACAGGCGGCAACAACACATGCTTCGGCCTTTGCGGAAACGCCACCAAGGCCTGGAATGTGCGTACACCACAGCCTGCTGCTTCTAGAAATGCGACACTAACACAGCCCTCCAGGCCTCTACCCCCTTCATCGCCGCCATGCCCAACGCGCCCAAGCTCGCATATCTGGACTGCGAAACCGAGAGTGTTCTGTGCAACTCGTGGTCCATTCATGCGCCGTCGCTGTACCTCTTCCAGATCCCTAAGCCGCTCCCTGACCAGTCGGCGCCTGTCCCCGTCGCTCGCTATCAGGCATTGAACCGTACTACCACCACGGCGGAGACGATCAAGAAGCTCATTGTCGACAACGAGATTGCTGAGATTGAGCCCTACTGGGGCCACTTCCACCCCTTCAATGGCACCATGCAGCAGTACAACCTCGCGGTCCCCTACGGCTACTTCACATATGGTTTCTCCAAGATGCCTTCGTGGTTGCCCATGATCATCATCTCGTTTGTCAGCAGGTCTTTCATGTAAGTCGTTGCCTAGTACAGTCGTAGCGCGCATAACGCTAACGCTCCTGTAGGGGCAATCGCATGGCTGGAGGACCCACCCCCGCCCAACGAGCACCACGGTAAACGCATAACCTCCCCCTATCCCTGTTGGCTATCGCCCTCGACAAGGGGTGAGCCTGAGCCTGAGCCTTGTTTGCGATCCCACACAATACCCCCTTGGGGTCGATACGATATCCATATACACCTGTCTTGTACTTGGATCTTCTCCTAGACCGAATTACCCGTGTCTCTGCAAAGGGACACGCTGCGAATGGCTGGTGTTCGTAAAAGAGGTTCATGGGAGAGACTGCAGCGGTGTGGAAGAAGGAATAGGCAGGAATCAAAGCAAAAATTTCATATACAACCCACCACCACATCGCAAAGTGTGTTCTGAGACGTGTACTGGTCTGGGACTATAGTTGACACATGACAATTCACCCATTTCGAAGAGTAGAAGATGAACACTTTTGCCGTTTTTCTTCTTCTTCCTCTTCTCCAATCACCACATCGCCCTGAAGAAATCTTGAATGGAAGAAAGAAAAAGGTAAATTGCCATGCATTTCGTGACGTGGATGCTCGAGGTAGAAGAAGAAGAAGAAGCGCAATACTACACATCATCGCAGTTATGAACAAGGGGAATCAACAAGCCTATTTACAACGCGCTCACATGCATCCGATGTAACCTGAAGGAAAGGAAAAAGAAAAAAGACCAAAAAAAAGGAGAGAGAGAGAGAGAGAGAGAGAGCAAATCCGTCTGCGCCCTTTTGAATCCCCTTGCCCTCTCACGTTCGCTGCACACTGCTCACAATCGTAGGCCCGTCATCCTTCTTCCTCGCCCGCTTCTCCTCGTCGGGCTTCCGCTTGGAGTTCCGATCGTTGCCTTGACCACGACCTCCTCTTCCACGCCATGGTGCGCCACCACCATTTCCGCCGTTACCACCACCGCCACCACCGCCACCAGCCCCTCCACGTTTCGGCCTTCCATCCTGTCCGCCACGGCCACGGCCAACCTGGAATTGTATGCGCGTTAGGGGTTGCTCGACCCAATCGACGCCCTTGATGCCTAGATTATTCTTTTCCCAATCACTCAATTTCCACGCCTGGTACAGCCCCATTAAGCGCTGCTGGTCAATCTCCTCTTTGCCGGCTCCCAGTGAACGCGTGAGCTTGAGGCCGCGTAGCTCAGGGACCCAGGCTTTGATGTACTCGCCGTGCTTGTCGTAGTCGAGAGCTTGCTTGACGGGGTTGAAGATGCGACCCTGGCGGGGATCGTTGCCTACGCCTGCTACGTATTGCCAGTTGCCCCAGTTGCTGGCGGGGTCGTAGTCGACGAGGAAGCATTCGTACCACTCTGCGCCTACACGCCAGTCAATGTTCAGGTGCGAGGACAGGAATGACGCGACGTTTTGACGGGCGCGATTCGATGTGTAGCCCGTGACGAACAGCTCGCGGTTCGAGGCGTCGATTAGGCCGACGCCTGTTCGTCCGGAGCGAAAGCGTTCAAAAACTTCGGCAGTTTTTGCTGGATCGTCGCCTGGACCCTTTGACCATTTCAGGTTTTTCCATTTGCTGCTGCATTCTTTTTGGTCGACGGTCTGGATGCCGTAGAGACTGAACATTTTGTACCCAAACTTTCGCATGCAGAGGCGCATGTAGTCTCGCCATAACAATTCAAAGCGAACAGCCGCGGTGCCTTCGTTTTCGCCTTTGCCATAGCCTGGTACATTTTCTCCTGGTCCTCGTCCTTCCTCAAAGTCAAACATGGCCCAGTGGACTTGACGAGCCGTGATATGGCCTTGTGCGAGGTAGGCCGAGATTTTAGTACTAAAGTCGATACCAAGCATGCCATTGCGCGTGGCTTTGTAGGAACTCATTGCTCCTGTTTTGACCAAATGTTCTACCCGGGCCAGACCATTTGTTTCCCCGCCAGAAAAAGGATGTGCTGATTGAGCGTCGGTCGGCCATACTGGTGGCACTTTGAGAGTGTATGTCGGGTCTTTTAGTAATGGGCTAAGTAGAGCGTCTTTTAATCCTTCCAAAGTCGACGGTATAGTAAATGGCGGTTTTTGCGGTGGTATCCTGGAAGGCAGCGGGGGAAGTTGTGTTGGGGTAGGTACGGTGTTTCGGGGACGGTCGCGTAGCGGCTCTAGGCCCTTTCGATATGTGGTGTAGACATTGGGTAGTTTGGAGATATCTTCGTAATATGGTAGATCCCGGCTATTCTCAAGTTAGAAACAAAGAATTGCACCGACTTGACGTCATTCAAAAGATTTGGGTTGCTTACTCGTCCACATAGTACTTCTCGTCGACCCAAGCCTTGAAATCTACACCACGCTGTTCTGTGATCTTTTTCAGACTTGCCGCGTCATCCTTCTCTTCGGTGGAATCATCGTCTGTAATCCAAACGCCACTGATCACACCTTCATTTTCGTCTTTGTCGTACCAATCCAGTATGTCGGAGACCACGTCGGGAATTCTTCCGACACGCATTTCCAGGCCTGAGCCACAATTCAACCCCGCAAGCTTATCTTTGAGATTCCACACGCCATCGGCGATGAATTTTACGCGGTGAGGGCCCGTCCGCCACACTGACGCCTCTCTACTGCGTGCCTCAGGGTACGGACATTTATCTGACGGCGACGAGAGAAAGCCCGAGACTTCAATCTGGTTGGCGGGGAAGACGAAAACCGGTAAAAGGTGGGTGAAATTTGTGCGGCCGTGTTGCGAAGTCAGCGAATCATCGCGACGCCGCCGATCGGAGCTTGACGAAGATTTTGAACTCGGCCGGCTAGTCTGAAGGGATGCAGCGTAGAATACGGGGTTGTCAGATAGGCGTACATCGCGGCGCAGTATGTACAAGAGGATGCGAGGGACTCTGGGCGTCATAATCGGGGCCTCTTCGCTGTAGGCACTGAATGTACGTGTCGAGCAGAAGGAACAGAGAAATAAATCGCAGGTGTTGCACGGCGGCCAGGAACAGCTACGTCGTAACATCAAGGTTACGATGCATGGAGAGTCCAGTAACAGCGGGAGTGTAGCAAAGACATTCCAAAGCCAGTAGGCCCCAAAAAAAAGTAGGAATCGAGTTGTGTAGCTTCAGAGCGAGTGGAACGTCATGATCCTACGATGGCGACAATGGAGCTTCACATCGAAATTTGTGAGGCACGAGGCGGCTGGAGCACTAGAAGGAGGCCTAAATGTCATCTGTCAATCATGTTAGGACAGACCCCACTGCAAGGGGTGCAGATGGTCGAAACTGAGGAGATCCGGTTCGAGATTGGTGATGCTTGCTGCAGCATCGCTGGCCGGGGGTATGACGTGAGGGCCGGGCTAGTGCGCCGCCACACTCTGCCATGCTTGGGCAGGCCTGCTGCAGGGACGCATATCGAGCGACTTGGGACGGGCCGGGCGTTCGTGGGCAGCCGTGGACGGCAGCGATGGGCGTGCTACAATGAAGCAACAGAGGGATCGCGAGACTGTTGTGGCTACGCCATGCCTGCTCAAGTAAGGCGGCATGAAAAGCTGGTAGATGACTCGGTGCCCGGCTGCACCGCAGCAGGGGCCGCCAATCGTCCTGCATCTCCCTCCTTTGATCTGATCTCGATATACATCGATTCAGAGCGGCAATCGTGTGCAAGGTACCACCGCCTACACGTGGACTGGCCAGATGCGACTGCGATGCTGGACATGACATCTATATCCCTTCCAAGCTTGACACGCATCGCGGTTCATTTCCAGATTAATGCCTGTACAATGCCGTGCTTCCGTTCTGGCATGCCTGACGTGCTGCACGACGCTGTGCACCTGTAAGCAAGGTAGCAAGGGGGCTACAATCAGCACACTGCCCGTATCTGTACCGCCATTCGAAACGGCATCTGTCCGCCGTCACACTCACGGCTTTTCCCAAGCCAGGAAACGTACCGTGATACTCGTTGGGCCAGCTACCGAGATGACAGTTGGTATGCACGCGAGCCGTGTAAGGGACCATGGCACTACGGCTAGCACACGTTGGAAGATATCTGGAAGAGCACGTGGGTCTCGGCGACACTACTGGTCACACAACCCTACCAGAGAGACCCGGTATTGCTTGCTCTGCTCCTACGGATGAGTGCTATCGGAACTCAAAATCCAAGGCATCATTTCACAAAGTTTGCACTACCTTGTTTTTTCACAACGGACATGGCTTGATATCCGCCCCCGGTCGCCTCTTGAGATGAGGCGTATCTGCATGTATACAAAGAAAAAAGAACCCCTTGACATGGAACCTTCGTCAACGCCAGTCCGCAGGTGCATGTAACCGTATCACTTGCAGACTCGGCATGGATGAGCCAAGAAGAAGAAAAAGGTCAACTTTACAAATGTGACTTGGTTTCCCCGCACCGCTTTGGGCACCAATATGAACATACGCTGTTGCACTAGATGGATAAAGTTCAGGAAGCTTTAAATATTTAGTAAGATGAACGGCCGTCAAGCTCTTGACATGTCTGGATTGGAATTCAGTTATTTTGACCTACGTTGCCTATCCCATCCCAAAGAAGACGAAGAAGAAGAAGAAGAAGAAGAAGAAGAAGAAGAAGAAGAAGAAGAGCCCCTCAGTGACCTTTCGTATCTATCACCAGCACATGTCGTCAACCCAATGGACTTGCAGCCGTGTCGTAGATCATGACACCATTTCCCGCTAATGAGCGGGATGCACGACATCTTGGAAACCAAAACCCTGCTCCTTCTCGCCACTAACACACCGTTCGGTAGACGCCATCTTTTGTCGGCCGCCGAGCCTTGTGCTTGTGCTCCCTCCTCAAGCCCTTGCTCGCATGCTGTTTCTCGACGCTAGGGTTGGCCCCTGGTTGGAACGCTGCAAGGTCAACAGCATCTGTCTTCATAAGCAGTTCCGTCACGCCACAGATGTCAGTCACAAGCCTGTCGATCATGTCGATCGAGAGAGACTCTCGGACTACCACTCTGAGAATCTCAGTCTTCTCCTCGTTGGGGGGTAGCGGGTAGTCTGCCGATGCATGGTTAATCACAATTCTCTGCAACACACAGCTATGGGCGTGGGCGTTCTTACTGGGAATAATGTACTGCTTAGCACGAAGCAGATTGCTAACGGCTTCTTGCTTGACGTGCGGAAATTCTTTGTGGAAGTCATCGGTGAGGGTAAAGGCTACGACGGGTAGACCGGGATTGTAGGCCTCGCTCGTAGCGCCTTCCTCATATTGCTCCTTGCCCTTTTCGTACTTGAAGTCACCCTTTTTGCGGTGGATGTCACTGACACAGCGATACCAGCCCTGCGATATGACATCAGCGGTTGCCTCAAGTTTTTTTCTTGTTACAAGCGGGGGTCGGAGGGTATTCTTACTGTGTGTTCCAGCGCCCTGCTCAATAGACGGGCATTAGCCAAGCTGTTCTCCATGATGCTGCGGTATCCCGAGAAACCTAAATGAATTAGGTTATAGTATTGCGCGATAACCTGAGCACCCGGTCGCGAGAAGTTCAGCGTGTACGACTCCTCAGTCCCGCCCAGATAGTGGAGTTCAAAGATCAAATGCTTGGGTAGGTAGCTCTCATCTCGCCATATGATCCATCCAACGCCGGCATACACAAGTCCAAACTTGTGTCCACTGGTGTTTATGGACTTGACTCGCGGCAGCTCGAAATTCCATTTCCTGCCCGCCTTTGCATGTGTAAAAGGGGCAATGAAGCCGCCCGATGCCGCGTCCACGTGGATTGGAATGTCGATTCCAGTCTTCTTCTCAAATTCGTCCAAGATTTCCGAGATTTCTTCAACAGGCTCATAATGTCCGGTGTAGGTGGAGCCGAGGATGATGAAAACTCCGATAGTGTTTTCGTCGATATTCTCCTTGACTAGTTTGGGGTCTAGGCGATAGGATGAATCCTCGCTTACGGGAAGAATACGGGCCTCGACTTCAAAGTACCTGGCAAACTTCTCCAGTGCTACCTGAGCATTGGCCCCCATGATGATGTTTGGTTTGGTAGTGTCCTTGCCCTCTGCCATTCGCTTTTCCTGCCAGCGGCGCTTCATAGCAAGCCCACCAAGGTGAATGGCCTCACTCGAGCCAGTCGTGGCAGATCCAATGGCCTTTTCGCCCTTTTGCACACCCCACATGTGGGCAATGATGGATACACAACGGGCATGCATGTCCATCATGGCCGGGTACTCATCAGCATCCGACAGGTTCTTTGATATGTTTTCAATCATGAGTTGCTCGCCCTCCCTCTCCATGTAGGTGCCAACAAACGAGGCAAGGTTAAGGCTAGGTCGTCCATCGAGGTCAAGCTCATCTTTGAGCAGCTGGTGAACAACGTCGGCTGGGGCGCCATCTTGTGGAATCTTGAACTTGGACAGCTCGGTGCCAGCAGCATATCGACTGGAGTAAGGGGTGATGTGCGAAGTTGCTCGGTTCCCGGCATGACGCCCGCCGGCCTTGTGTACCGGACGGTCTTTGAGTGCGGTCAAGAGCTCTTCCGTGTCAACATGTCTTGCTAGTCCGGCCATTGTGAGGAATTGTAAAGGTAGGAGTAGAGCCGTTGTGCTTCAGGTTGGTTGTAATATCTGCACCGGTGCGACACAGGCATGGTAGTTATACAAAAACTACAAGTGGTAGTCGTAGTAGTACATGCAATTGCAATGGGTGGACATGACGACACGTTGTATCCGCTCTTGCCCGCATGGTTACGCCAATAGCAACAGCGGATAGACAGCCCGTTGGAGGGTGAAAGCTTGACAAAAGCTTGTTTGGCATTCCACGGAGGGTGACAAATGACCTCACAGCCAATCACACTCTGAGCACCGAGGCCTAGAGCTGTAAATTTGAGTGACGTCATCTCGTAAAATTGACGCATAGTGACGACCGCGTCGGCAAGATGCGAGTAAAAACAACGTCATTGCTAGATGTACATGTGTGTTTGTGTACGGAGAAGACATGCACAAAGCTTGCCAGTAGTTGCTGCTTGCGGGCGTCTGGAGTCGTGTATGATTGGCGCGTGTGTGACGTTTGACAGGAGCGTGAGCCATAGATTGAGGAGCTGGCCGTCCTCGCTGGGTGTGACTGACAGGAGCGTGTAAGTAGGTACGTGTATGTACGTACGTGTATGTACGTAGTATGCGTGCGTGGGTTTGATGCAATCGCTTTCCTGTGGATGTGGTGGTGAGCTTTTGTGCGGAGAACCAATCGGATGGCAAACTGCGTATGCGCATGTGCATGCATCGAGTGCGTGTCGGAGTGGGGTGACAGGCAATGCTCTAGCCGACAGCAGCGCGCTTTCACGTGATCTTCCCCATCGCCCGTTCCTTCACTCTTGGGCCCAATGCAGCATGGCTCATGGCGAATGTGTGCCTGAGCCCCCCAAGGCACGACTCACATGTACACGGATGGCTACAGCTTCAGCTGGGCCTGTATGCATCGAGTAGTGGGGGGTGGGAGAGGGGAGAGGTTGATCATGGTGACGTCACGTCAGCGCATTGCCATATTGTCTCATCCGCCGGGAACCGCGGGGAAGCATCGACTGACGCGTCCTCTGTTGCAGCCTGGGCCGACTGCGTATATTTGGCTTCCTTCACCGCGTCTCAGCCGGGAACTTTGTTTTTTGCTGACACGGTATCTTCAACTCAAGCATTCCCCATCGCTTGCGGCTCTTCCCTTCAGTGCGTCCTTTGCCATATCATTCAACTCCAGACTGCTTGATTTCGTCCGGCCTGTGGGGTTGCCACGCACCAACCGGTCGGCTGAACATCTCGGCGCCATTACCACCCCAGTGACGGGGTAATCGGCTTGTCGCGCTCTTTGGCTCCTTTGGAGCACTACTTGCAACCCTCCATCTGCCCGCCCCTCCTGCCTGTCATCCGAGTTACCCGTCAATTACCAGGCCAGCATGCGCTTCTCACGGGTTGTGCCACTTCTGCCCTTGGCAACCGCTTTGGTCGTTACCGACCCCGAAGTCTTCTCCAGGATTGAAAAGTCGGGACGGCGGCTTGTTGACAACGCTCAGACTGTCCTTGATGGTGCACTGAGCAAGGCCAAGCATGGAGCACACGACGCATATAGCAGGTTTCACCATATTGGCTACGATGTTGAGGCATGGCTAGAGGGCGAGGATTTTGACGACAGCGTCATCGACCTTGATCACCCCCACGGTCCTCCTCACCATGGGAAACCCGACCATCCGCCACACCACGGTAACCCTCACCACCCGCCGCACCACGAGAAGCCAAACCGAACCGTCTACGAGCTCATCAATGAGAGCAAGTACACCACAAAGCTGGCCAAGCTGATCAACGAGTTTGATGACGTTGTCGAGTTGTTGAATGGCACTGCAGCCAACTATACCATTTTTGCCCCAACGGATGAGGCTTTTGAGAAGATCCCCAAGCATCACCCAGAGCCGTCCAAGGAGTTCTTGAGGGAAGTCCTCTTGTACCATGTTACTGACAGCTTGTACCCTGCTGGTCGCGTTCTCCACAGCTTCACCATCCCTACCCTGTACACAACCAGCAAGAACCTCGGTCACGCTCAACGTCTGACTCCCCGAGTCACGTTCAAGGGCCCTACAATCAACTACTACAGCCGCCTTGTAGCCGTAAACATCTTTGGAACCAACGGCGTTGTTCACGGCGTCGACCACATCCTTGTGCCCCCTCCCAACGTTGCCACCATCGTCAATCTGCTCCCTGGCTCCTTCAGCACGCTGGAGCTTGCTCTCACCAAGACCGGTATCTATGACTGGCTCAACACGACCGAGTATGAGCACAACGGTGGCACCTTTTTCGCCCCAAGCAACTACGCCTGGAAGAAGCTCGGTACTCGAGCCAATGCCTTCCTTTTCTCAAAGTACGGCGAGAAGTATCTCAAGGCTCTCCTAGAATACCACTTGGTCGTTGACCAGACCCTTTACACCGATGCCTTTATCGATGGATCCGGCGACGACGACGATGATGATGACGAGTCTGCTAAAGACCGCCCAGATTACTACCACTACGACCTCCCAACCGTGCTCGATGACAAGTACCTCGCCGTCGATGTTACGCGCTATGGACCCTTTGCCGAGATTCGAATCAACGGTTTCTCGCGCGTCACTATCCACGATGGTATTGCCAGTGACGGTGTCATCCAGGTGGTTTCTGATGTTCTCATCCCACCCAAGAACGCTGGTGGCGAGCAAGTCTTCTGGAAGGGCGAGGAGCTTGATGTTGAGGACCTCAAGGAGCGTCTTGAGCCTTTTGTTGACAACATGGAGTTGTAGAGCTGCACACACATACCTACACACACATCACCATGCATGTCGTGTTGAAGTGAAGAATGGACTATGTAGCTACGGTAGCATTGGACGATCTTTACACACATTTTCACTTTTATATAGCCTTGTCTTCAGATCTTACACTAGAACGTGTACCATCCGAGGCAGCTCAATGAAAAAGAAGAATTTCAAGATGGAAGTCATGTTGGTTTACGTGAATACCATGCTCACGGTCGATTGGTGAAGCCAGAGAACCTAGGCCAAGCGGGCTGCTCGCCTGCCGAGCCGAGCAGCAGTAACCTTTGCTACGAAATACCATGTAGCATGGTGATGGATTTTAGAAGAACCCCCTCAAACAATCCGTCCACGTCATATTGGCTGTCGTATAGCGCCTGTGGACGGGAACAGCGCCTGGTGACAAAATCTCAGGCAATCTTTTGTATTGGGCGACTGCTCCAAGATGGAGCAGCCAAAGCAGGTACATGGTGAGCCCACGGTCTAGCCTCACCGCAGACTACCGAGTGCAGAGCCAGTGGCATGTACCAAAACGAGCTCGGTGAGCGATAAATTCTCTTGCGCGACAGCATCTAATTGAGATACAAGCCTCCACCCTATCCTTGAGCCTTACGCCAAACCAGTACGACAATGAACCGAAGCTGCCAGGCTCCATTGTTAAGAAAAGTCTTCGCCGCCCTCTTCAATCGTGTTCTTGATCCGCAGCAGAAGCGTAGTCTTCCACTTATCCAGCTTGCTCAGCTGATCGAATTGGAATAGCTGCACCGCACATTAGCTCTTCATTCCCCACCCCCTTTCTCAAACACGGTAATCACATACCTTGTCAGCAAACATCTCCTGATCGCCATCTTGCACCGCCGCCGTAAGATCAACCAGTAGCGCATACTCCCTCTGCTGCTGAAAGCTAGGATCAATCTCCCTGTACTTCTCAAGCGCGGTATTAACGCCAACTTGGTCGCCTGTGCACAGCTGGCAGATACCGGCCTTGAGTAGGTATTCCTTGACGGACCAGCGCATGAGGTTGTTAGCGATGGAGGCTTTTGCAACCTTTTCGTAGAGCTCAATGGCCTTGTAGTAGTCTTTGCCCTCTAGGGCGATGAGGTCGGCCGTCTTGAGCCAGAGCTTGTTTGCGAGTGCCTGCGAATGGGAGTCAGTTTTGGCCAGAAAGGTAGAGGACGTCTGGATGTTAATTACTTCGGCGTTGTCCTAGGTCCAAGTTAGCATCCATGTATTTTTTTTTCAAAGCGTTGAGCGATAGAGGTATATAAAGATAGGTAGACTTACGCTCTCGTACCAACCAGCTGCCTCCTCGTAAGCAGCTGCCGCACGCATGTTGTCGCCAAGTTCGATTTCGAAAAGTTCGCCGAGATTCTGCTTGTGAGTAGCTGCGCGGCGAAAGTTGCCTCTGTTGCAGTAGTGTGTAATTGCCTTGTCTAGACACCTTGCTGCCGCCTCTGGGTCATCTTTCCGGTAAGCCTCTGGTCGTATTAGCCACACGTGCACACAAAACAGTCCCCAGGAACCCTACTGAAGGCATCTGTCAAAGTGTTTGCCTCATCGTCAGGCTCGTTCAGGTGTTGGCGTTGGACTGATGCTGCTTTCTCAAAGGCTTCACCGGCCTCCTTGCCTGGGACCAGTTAGTATCTCAGAGTGAGGCTGAATTCAATCACCCTTCAATTGATATATTTGCGAGTCCATATCCATACCCATCTTTTGCATTCGGAACGCATTTGCTGCAGCGATGAACTGTTCAGCGGCTGCCTCGTCTGTCACGTGCGTCAGTGTTGCAACACTCCCATGTCATCTGCCGGCCCTTACACTTCTCTTGCTTTCCTCCGAAGAAACTGAAGCCGCCTGACGCTTTCTGTAGTGATGTCTCTGCCTAGCAAAGCACACGGATATCAGTCATCTGCATGGTGGCTGAGCCTGAAGAGGAGGCCCCACCTGTCGCAGTAATGCCCTTGGGTCACCGGCCATGTTTGCTGAGTATGCTATGTATGGCGTGTAGTAGCGGATATGTGAGAGACTTTATAGAAGAAGAAGAGACTGTATTCAAACTTGAGTTGGAACAGGTGGCTGCGCTTGCTGTCCTCATGGACGGCGATGACGACCCACGCTGGGCTGGTCCATGCGAGACCCGCGGGGCACCGCCAATGGCGCGCTAGTGCTTTGCAGCTGCCTCAACCACGACTGAACTTTTGGCGATGACACCGTCCGTGTTTCGTCTGGACTTTGACTTTTTTTTCGGGCGCTAATTTCAGGAAACAGAATAAAACTCAACTGGGAAAGTAAACAAGTTGGTCCCTTGTAGTGAAGGTCCTTTTTACGGAACCAAAACGCATCATGGCAAGTCGTCGCGTCTTTGCGGCTGTGAAGCTCTACAAGCCGACACAATGCCTGCAAATACGGTCATTTGCGCCTTCGGCTATACGGCTAGAAAAGCACCCCGAAGAGTCGGCGCGCCCACGGAAAAACGTCGGCATCCATCCCAGTGAGCTCGAGCAGCTTCTCGCAGAGCCCACCTGGTCCGTCGAGACGCTCCTCCCACCAAAGACCCGTGCTCCCGATGCCCCGCAAGTCACTTCACAGCAGCTACACCACCTGCTGCGATTATCAGCTCTCCCACCGCCAGAGACACCAGAGCAAGAGAAGAAGATGCTGGATACGCTGACGGCGCAACTACACTTTGTGGGCAAGATACAAGAGGTGGATACTACTGGCGTGAAGCCTCTCCGGGCTATACGCGACGAGACTGCGGCTGCGGAAGAGGAACAGAAAATTACATTGGAGACGCTCAAGGACGCATTGGACAAAGAAAGGGTGGTGGGACGTCATCACAAGCGCATACAGCGTGACACTACACCTGTCGATGCGAAAGAGGTCGAGGACTGGGATGTGCTGGGCTCAGCCGAGCGAACGTCCGGCAGATACTTTGTGGTCGAAAGCGAACGCCCACAGGAATGAGTCGCTCAGCATTGGCTCTCACCAAGATCAAAATGCATACGCTAGCGCCATGGATTTGCACACATCTCATATTACAATGAGTAGTCAAATTGCCTAGCTATGTCCCAAACGACGATTCAGACACCAAACTCCCTATAACACTCGCAAAAGCATGGTATACGTAAAATCCGATAACGCTCCAGAAGAAACAAGACGAGAAGAGAAGACTTGCCCATCCCAAACCTTCACAATCAAAAGGTTGGACTCGAAACGCTAAGCAGCCAAACCGGAGAGCAAGAAGACCAGCTTCAGTATCGAAGCGTAACCAGAACATATACTCCACTTCAAACACAGAACACCTCCTCTTCACATGGGCCATAGATCAACTTGCTTGTTGCATGTTCTGCAGTACTTCACAATATGCCATCCGACACCGCAGTCACAAAAGGGCGCTTCCTTGAGGTCGGGAAGCTCTGGTGTTGGCAGCCGAGTCAAACGAGGTGTTGGAGGGGGTGTTGATTCTTCAGGAAAGTAAAAGGCCCTCTTCTCTTCTCTCGACAGTTCCCTTCCTGGCTCCAAGGCCCTCTGTATGATTGCCGGTTTCGGCCTGGCTTTGGATGAATGCTTGGCAGAATTCATGTGAGGGGTTGAGTAGGATTCCCTCTCACTGACTCTTGGTGCACTGCAACGTGAAGAGTCGTGAGAGTAGCTTCCGGAGGACGACTTTATGCTATCTGTTGGGTACATGGCAAAGTCGGTATATGTCTGGGTTGGTGACTCGACCTTGCGGGCACCCCCAGCGCGACGACGAGACTCCGCAATCTGAATCCCAGCTGTATCATGGTACATTGTCTGGCGATATCCATGGGTCTTTTCCTGATACGAAGGGAGGTTTGATGTGGACTGAACTTGCTGCATTGGCAACGACGGCGACGGCATGGTAGTCACTGAGACCAGCGGCCGGTATGTGATATCAGAAAAGAGTTGGAAGTCTTTGCCTAAGGTCTATGAAGGACCTTGTCACTATACCAAGCTTCAAGAGAAGATGTTTCGGGGAGTAGTTGGGTTGAGATAGGGGAGTGAGGAAAGGAGTGATGATGTGGGAGGTGGGCGCCGCAAGATATATGTGTGCAAGATTCTGCCAAGCATTATCCCACCTAGCACGCACCCGGCCTCCCTCCCCACCACTACCTCTCTAGGCTACTCTGTCCTACAGCATTTCTCAAGTCCAGAGCACTCGATAGGCTCATATCTTCCGGAATCGTCTCTAGAATATCGGGACAACAAGGACCCAAGGGTCACTGGGGGTTACTTTCAGGCATTTGCGCATTAGGGATATCCGAGTGCAGTTTCTTATATCGAAGCTGCTACGAAGCGCTCAACGTGAGAGAAAGGAGAATATGCAGTCCTTAGAACCAATGAGACGAGTGAGATGGCTCGATGCATCCGGTTTTGGAAATTGTCTGTCCCTCGATGTCGTCGCCGCCCATCGGTCCTCCTGCGCGTCGCTGACATGCCGTTTGGAAAGAGTAATTCCATCATTTTGCAACTCTCTTCACCATCAATCTTCACTGGGAGATTCTGCAAGTGCTACCGCTACTCTGTAGGCAGTTGTTCATGGCGTGGTACCGTAGTAATAGCCCCCCCCAAAAATGGAGACTATCCGGCTTATCCCATGGCCAATAAAAAATCCAACTTCACATACTCTACCCTCTCACCCTCATCTCGAGACCTCGCCCTCGCCATACTACTTGGTGAAGCACACGTGCAAGTACGACGCTTGCACCTCCATCCTCCACCCCCACGCGACACTTCCCATCTGAGCCCATGCCGCCGCCACGACGACCACTCTTCTCGTCTCCGCAGACGCGTTCGGCTAGACGTGGAGTCGTAGCCGAGCCGCAGAGACATGGCCATTTGTTGTCCGGGTAGATGGGAAAAAAAAAGAACAAGGTCTTGGTTTAGGAGAAGAATGCGCGTGGAATTGGATATATCTACGAGTCCAATGGAGAATGAGGGAGAAGAAGAAGAGGAAGAAGAGAAAAGAGGAAAAAAAAGAAAAAAAAGCCCGTCTAGTAACATTTGTGATGCATGCGCCATTGTAATTCATCATTTTCCTATGTTTTTTTTTGGTTCCTTCTTGAATCACCTTGCCCCCCCTTTCCTCACCTCTCTCCTTCCCGCCTCCTTTGCCATTTCAAAAAGAAAAAGAAAAAAAAGGATGGAAAGAAAGAAGGATGAATACAACCAGTGGTTGTGGGCTTAGTAAGGAATGCCTTCGTACTCGCCATAGCCAAGTGCAAGGTTCATGTTCTGCAAACACTGGGTTGCAGCGCCCTTGAGCAGGTTGTCAATAGTGGCGTTGACGACGACGCGCTTTCCTGAGCTATGGACTGCGAAACCACCGATTTCTACACCGTGCTTGCCGGAGATGTTCTTGACGAGTGGGGATTCTCCGACAATCTTGACGAGCTTCTCGCCGGCATAGCGGTCCTGGTACAGGTTGCGGATATCCCGAGAAGTCATGGTACGGTTGAGAGGGATGGAGATTGTGTGCTGGGAAAGAAAAAAAATTAGCAAAGTCGGGTGGCATGAGTGCGGAAATCGGGAGATTTGGACAAGACGTACGTGAATACCCTGGAACCAAACAGCAACATGGGGGATAAAGGCTACCTCAAGGCCCAGTTGGCGCGAGATTTCCTTCTCGTGGATGTGGTCTGTCAAGCTGTACGGAATCAGGTTGTTCTCAAGATTCTTGACATCGTTCTTGGGGCTGGGCTTGGTGCCTGCGCCCGAATAGCCAGAAACACCAAAAACAGTGGGTTGACCGCCGATGAATTCAAGGAGAGGTGCAATGCCAAGCTGAGCCGCTGTGGCATAGCATCCAGGGTTTGCTATCCGCCTGGCGTCTGAGAGTTGTGAGCGATTGACGGTTTCTGGCAGTCCGTAGGTCCAGGAGCTGTCGAATCGGTAGTCAGCGCTCAGATCGACAATGACGGGGTCTTTGCCGCTCTCGTTGATTGCATCGACAAATGGCTTGCAGACACCGTTAGGAAGAGCCATGACCCAGCAGTCTACCTCTCCGTTCTCAGCCATCTTCTTGACGTCTTCTGCCGACAGGTTCTCATAGATGATCTGTCGCTTGGTGTAGCCTTGTAGCTTCTTGCCAGCAAGCTCACGTGACGAGACATGGCGCAAGTCCATGTTGGGGTGCTTATTAAACAGCTCAATCAGCGCTTGACCTGTGTAGCCGCGTGCGCCAATCAATGCGACCTTGGCAGGATAGTCCCGGCTCTTGTGCTTGATTCCGTACGGAGGATTGGGGTTGGTGGTTTCCATGGAGCGCTGTGCGGTAGTAGAGAAGCCTCGGGATGATGCAGGTGCCAACCTGTTTTGTCTGCTTGTTGGATTAGCGACGAAGATCAACAGAGGCTTGCCTGAAGAAGTGCGCGGAATGAAATTTTTTCTTTCTTCTCTACGTACCTCAGGCCAGGCCTTGTGGAAGAACCAGCCATGGTAGTGTATGCGCGTGTCTGCTGGCCCTGCTTTAAGCTTGCTACAAAGTCGGCTGCCCTTCGGAACTGAGCGTCAAGGCTGTCCTTCAATATGCTGCGGCCCTGCTTCTGATAGTTCTCCAGTAGCGAGAAGATTTCCGAGGACGCGGCTGACCCCCACCAGCAAAAGATTTCCTTGTCACGACGAAGGAAGCCATCGGTCTTCTCTAGGTGCCACTTGACATAGTTCTGTGACTGGTCGTCCACAATCCAGTAAAGCTTGGGGTACTTTTGCTTCATGCGCTGGAAGACCAAATCGTTCAGGTTGTTCAAAAAGGCGTCCTTGGTCATGCTGAAGTGGGACAGCTGGGCGAACTCTCCCTCGGCCGTAGGGGGATACACGACAGCGACAACGCCCATGGAGTCATCGTGGAAGACCTCGAATGGCCGGTTTTTCAAGGTTTGGATGTATCGGCTGACGGCGTCACTTGCTTCCGCTCCCCGGCTCTTGGTGATGCCTTCAACAAGGGCAGAGACATGCAGGTCCTCAAACTTGCTGATTTCCTTGACGCTGCCTCCATTGCGAATGAGCGTTCCACTTCCCGTGTGGGTGAAGAGTTCCTTTCCGAGGTTGGACGGGTGTGTAATGGCAACACTGGAAGTGCGTGGGAGACCGTCTAGGAGCTTCTTTGCCTCTACAATCTTAAGCTTGGTGCCGTACTTGACCCACGACTGCTTCATATACGTATCGTACTCGCCCTCGAGGTTGATGTGAGGGATGAGCTTGGAGTCGGCATTGAACAGGCCTCCCTTCTCGGAGAGGTAGATGACCTTGAGCGGCTGGAACTCGCGGGCCAAGGCTGCGGCAGCTACATCGGCGTTGATGTTGAGGATCTGGCCGTCCATGGTCTCGCCCATGGAGCAGAGGATGGGAAGCTCCTTGTTCTCCAGAGCGTCCATGATCTGCCTCCTGTTGACATTGGTGATGTTGCCAACATACTTCCACTTGTCCTTGTCCAGATAGTCGGCCTGCAGCGCACCAGCGGTGATGGGGCGCGCAGGGACACCCCAATCGCGCTTGAGGGTCATGACCAGGTCCATGTTTGCCTCCAAGAAGAGCTTGCGGGCAATGCCCAGCGTCTTCTTGTCCGTGACACGAATGCCATCGATAAAGTCTGGCTCGACACCGCCTTCGAGCAGCAGCTGGTTCATCTGGGGGCCAGCGCCATGGACGATGATGGGATACAGGCCAATTGCGTGGAGCTGCTGGAGGGCGAAGCAAAGCTCCTCGAGGTGATCGGTGAGAATGGCGCCTCCGACCTTGACTACGGCGAACTGGTGTGGTGAGACCGAGCGGAATTGGCCCAGGTACTGGTCGACTTCGCGGCGGGAGCTGGAGCTGGCCAGCAGGTTGAGGAAGGCGGCATAGATGGACGAGTTGCGGCCATCCTTGGAGGACGTGTAGAGACGGGCCGGCGTAGTGGTCGCGACGAGGGCTCGCGGAAGGGCTCGCGGGGCTTGGGCAGCGAGGACGCGGTGGGAGGATCGTGCGGCTACACGGCCAGCTCGTACAATGCTCTGCATGGTGATGGTGAGATGCTCGCAAGAAGCAGAGGCTACCCAGGCCCAAGCCGACGACTCAATCAGACACAAGTTGACTACCGTGACTGGGCGGTGGGGACTGGAGGGAGCGGGACCCAGGCCGATATGTGTGATATGACGCCGAAGCAACAAAATTCGCTCCGCCCGCCGCCGTTATCGCTTCTTCCCCAGACATTTGGGCCAGCGAGCATTTGTCCGGCTCCAGGGGCGTGCGAAATGGCCATTGGTCATCCAGCGTGGCCCGCATGCAGCCCACACGCCCTCCTCGCACCCGCACTGCACTGCACGGCACTGCACGGCGCGGCACTGGGGGACGGGGGTGGTTCTGTCAGTGTTTGGCCACAAGACTAGCTCTAACGCTGACATGGGCCTCGGATGCTGCTCCTGGCCTTCTCACAATCATCACCACACAGTCACGCATATGTCGACACACTTCCGTGCATGTGCACATGACAAGAAAACTCCATTTGCTCGTCTGGCCATTACGCATGGAACTAGACTCATCAGACATGGTAGCAGGAGCGGCTCGTTGCACGCAAATCGTGCTTTACAGGATTGCGGCACAGCCGTGCGAGTGCAAACAAAGACAAAAAAAGAAAATTCGACCGATCGCTCCCTATTCGCCTAAAGATAGATGGTACAGAGACGGATGTCGTTGATCGTGGTGCAGCTCGTAGCCACTCGCCCCCTTGGCCAGTGGCTCTCCCCCTACAGACTCGCTCCATTTCGTGCCATTATTAATGTGTGTAATTCGTGGTATCTCATATAGGGAGGGTTTATTTCTTTTGCGTGGCTACGACTGTGGGCCGGGTTAGCAGTCGGCAAGCAAGCAAACGGGGGGGGGGGGGGGGT
>JALPSE010000085.1:47429-61399 GCA_030558545.1 Bipolaris gigantea
GTTGCGGAGATGGATTTGTACGAGGCGGGCTTCGATACCGAGTGGGAGGAAATCAACGTTCCCGAGGGATTGCATGGAAGCAATCAGTGGGAGGGAACGAGGAGGCCGTACTGGACCATTGATGTGTATAGGTTGCCTGTGAATACGTTTGTCAAGTAAAGCGGACATGCACACCCGTTGGACGCTTGAGAAGATGAAGAACATTGGACCGAGAATTCTATTGGTATTCAACCAAAAAAATATTCAACTGAGCCAAAAAAAAATCATCATCTCAAAAGCCCCTAATCATCATCCAAATCATCATAATAATCCATCCGATTCCCTACCGTCATCGGCACAACCTCCCACAGACTCGGCACAATCACAACCCCCAGCACAATCGCACTCCTGCCCAGCCAGCCTATGCTCGGAGCCAACACCGCCGCCAGCGTCATCGAAACCCTGAGCAAGCGCCCCAGCGGCAGCCACCGCCACCACGGGAGCCGCCGCTGCCCACCCTGTAGCGTGCGGGGCTGGACGTGGGGTCGCGCATACACCATCTGCCCGTAGATGGCATACTGCTGGGGCGCGGTCAGGCGGGCGCGGTTCAGCGCGGTGTGGCGGTGGAATCCGGCCTGGTTGTAGCCTTGGGCGTCGTAGACGGCGGGGCCGTAGCGGGGGCAGCCATGGCGGAATCCGGCCCAGGGTTGGGCGCAGATGTAGCAGAAGGAGGTGCCGCAGAGGCATCTGTGCGTGTTTGTGTCTTGTGTTAGGGAAGAGGGAGTTGGACTCTTTTCTTTTACGCCTTTTCTTCTTCTTCTCTATGGCTGCGAGGGGAGGAAGGGCATGCGGCGGGCAAAACGTACCTTATGTGGTTGCATGCTTCGGCCAGCTCGACGGTTGCGCCGCAGGCGAAGCAGCGCTGATATCCCTTTTCGAGGACGAGTTGCTTGAAGCTTTCGTCTGCGTCGGTGGAGCGGCACAGGTGGGCTGGGTTGCTCTTGTCGAGCCGTGTCTTGCAGTGTACACATGTCCAGCCGCCGCATTCTTCTGCATCGCAGATTGCGTAGCTTGTGTTGGAGAGTGCGTCTTTGGCGTTGGACGAGGGGTGGAGGAACCGGGCACAAGGCGGGTTGGCACAGTAGAGTCGATTTCTGTTGCTCGTTTGTTAGAAGTGGCTCCCAAGGGGTCTTGGGATGTAGTTTGCAAACCTACCTTGCCAAAATGGAGTACTCGCCTTGTTCCTTGCTATGATAGGCAGATGCTATATCAGCAGGAATGTGTTCCTTGTACTCGTCCAGCAAGAAAAACCGACCGCAACATTTTGGGGGGTAAAGACTCTCGTCGCTGATCGCGTACTCGAAGAAGCTGGCTATGTCGTCTGCGCAGACAAAGTGCTCGCCACAAGGTGCTTTGATCAGGGCGTCGTCCTTGCTTTCCTCAGACCTGCAGATCATACAGACTTTGACTTTGTCCACGATTTGAGGTGGTTCATCGTCAGAGGGAGGATGATTGTTGTTCGTGATTGGAGTTGCGTCGCTAGCCGAGTTGTAGCGTTGTAGAAGCCATCTAGTGGCAAGAACGCTTGAAAACGCAAATGCAGCGTTAACGAAAGGAATGATGTAGTCCATGGAGAAGGTGCGCTTGATAGGTAAACTTGAAGAGCTAATACTAAATTGGCTTGGTGAAAGGGATCGCCTGGGTGTAGACAAGTTCAAGATCAACGTGCGAGTATGCTGAGATTTTGTATCACTTGGGATAAGAGACAGAACTTGATTCCACAATGTAACTTGGCCTCAATTATTCTTGTGCCAAGAGAAAACCATGGTTAATTCACATAGATCTGAGGGTTCTGATCAAGGCCAAACGAGGCATACGAATTGCGCTGCATGTGGTGCGAAACACGCTTCTCCACACCCATGGTTAGAAGACTTGGAGTGGATCCGATGAAAACTGCAGATCCTCTTGAGGGTTGCCTCTGACTCTTTTTTTTTCATGGGAGTTCTGATGGCCAATCGAAATTCAGACACATGGCCTATTGCGAGGATGGAGTTTGCGAAGTGAACAGTCATCGTGAGAGGCGCAGTATGGTGGGTGCAAATATGAACTAGTTTCGGCAGCACCAATCAGATTGTTTGGGCTACCGTTAGAGTGGCATATCACCAAACGGCAAATGCTTTTGTCACTTCTAATACTTATCGAGTAAGTCTCAGCGGTAGATGCAGTCTCACATTTCTGAAGCTGGTCAAGTATCGTCATGACTGCCTCGGTTTATTTTGTGCAGGCCGGCCTTCTACATCATGTCGTTGAAGATTCCCAGCTCTTGAGCCAACTTGGCGTAGCAAAAGTGGCAATGAATGCATGTGCGCTGGCTTCTAGCCAGAAGGCCAGGGTGTGAAATACTGGTCACAGCTACCGGCTAAGAAAATCGTTCTCTTGCTGCATGTCTACTCTATGATACTATGTACAATAGACAGGCTATCTAGTTACAACCCCCCCAAACGCCGGAACACCATGCAGTTATGATATTCGTTGACCATTCACCTCTTGTCAATCCATCTTCCTCCGCCTGAGCCAGGCCTAACACCAGCCTTCTTCTCACTGCCCGAATATTTGGCCTCCTCTTCCTCCCATTTCTTTCTCTCCTGCCGTCTTCTGGCAGAGTAAGCCCTAGAAAACCTCCAGGCCTCTGTATCCGCCAAGTTCCATTGCTCTACTGCTTCTACAATCTTCTTCATGTTCCTATCCTTACTTTTTATAGCATCGCGGGCTTTGTTGAGGCGTTCTTGCTCCTTTTCGACCCACTTGTCATCGGGTATGTCGATGCTTTGAATGGGCTTGGGAGGACCTGGACGAGGAAAGATGATGAGTTCCGACTCCTTGCTCGGTGAGCTAGGTTCGGCGGTAGTGGATGCCATTTGGGGCAGGTCAAAACCAAAGACCCAGTCGAGATCGTCTTGGGTGATGCGTTCAGCCGTCAACCACAGCGAATGGGCAGGAATGGCTGTCACGAGCTCTTTGAACCCTAGTACGCGAACCTCCTCAGTGTGATCTCCTGGGGTAGACTTGTCGGTCAACTTCCGGATCCAGAGATCGCGCTCGGCATTGTTACGCAGGAAGTTACTATCGACTGTGTCCCGTGTGTAATGCAACGAAGTAAGTGTGTATGGATGCGGCACAGTACCGATTGTGAAGAACTTGGTAGTATTGACAAATTCTGGAGAGATTTGGAGTTTCATGGTCTTGTTGGCGTCACATGGCTTGCATTTTGGCCGGTTGGGCGGGCACGTCTTGGGCATTGGAGAGGCTGGGCATTGTGTGAGATTGCGTGCAATGTTAGTGGCCTCAAACATGAGCGCGGTCGTATGTTCCGGCACTGGCTTCACGATTGTTACACCCTCCGGGTGCTGCTCTTGCCATGTTAGATGGAGATGCGAGTTGATGAGACTTTCAAGCAGAGTAAGCGCTTCCGCTTTGGTCGTGTTGGTAAGCTTGTCGGCAATGGTCTTGTACTTGCTAGAAATGGTAGCGGTACTGTAAGACGCAATACCATCAGCCTTGAAATCCACTGCCACGTCTGCCGAAGCCAGAAGATTCACGACTGGCCCACCCTCTTTGTTGGCCAGCTTGGCCAACTTGTCCTTGTTGGCCATACCACTCTTCAACAGCTGATTATCAGCAAGCTTCTTGATAGCATTGTTGACAGCTACTTGCTCGCCGAAAAAGATGGCATTGTCGAGGGACTGGACGCGCGACAACTTGGGATACTCGTTGCGTCGCAAAAAGTTGAGCATGGGGTTTTCGTACTCGGCCATGGGCAGAGCAAGCCAATTGACGAGAACACCACCTTTCATATGCCCCCATGCCAACCAGCGCATGACCTCGAATTCAATTTTTGGATCTAACTTAAGGCGCTGGAAGATTTGGTAGAGCGGGTTACGCTTAGCTTCATCGCGGGATAGCACCACAGGCCTGAAACCCTGTGCCCACCACGCCCTTCGCCATGCCAGAAGAAGCCTTTGCTCAGCAGCCGATATGTCCTTGTCCTGCTTCTTGGGCACATCATAGTAGGTGTAGATGGGCGGTCGTTCGCGGAGAGGAGGCAGCAGGGCTCTGTTCTCGTCAAGAGTCACAGAGGACGAGAAAGGGTTGCGCCACTTGAAATCACTCAGCCATTCTATAGCTCCGTATGCACTAGCGGCAGTGCTGTTGGCCTGGACGGGCGGCTTGTGAGGCGAAGGGCCGAACGGATTGGGCACGGATGGGAGTTGGCCGAGGTCAGGAACGTGTGCTTGCGGGTGCTTAACGGCATCGGCTACTTGGTCGTAGGTAGGTATGCTTTTGCGCGATGGTGGCCCGTAGAAGACCAGGTTGGCGACGAGAAAGATGAGGATGACGAAGACGGCCTGGAATCTCCTTGGAGGCATGTGGAGCGTCACGGGCCTCCCCATGCAGGTATATTGGATGGGCATGTCGCAATTGAGATACGGCGGGGGGAAGGCGGTACGAGAAGAAGAGAGGATTACCGCGACATTGGCGACATGAGATTGCCCCAGGCAGCCTGCAAGCCGATATCCGCAGTGGGCCTGAACCGGATGAATGGTTGGTTGGCTGATGTTGGCCCAAATGAGGGCGACGCGTTGTGCTGACCAGGCAGTCGAAGAGGTACCCGGCTAGCGTACGTAGGGCTGATGGGCTTGGCATTCACTCCGCCGCCACGGAGTTCCGCGCTGGGCACTAGACTAGGCCCATGTAAGTGTGAGTGGTGCATACTGGCAGTGGTGTAGTCTAGTGGGGGGCGCCGATGTCGCCTGCGCCTCGAGCATTTTGACTGGATGCGTCATACTTCGAGTGCTTTTGAACCCTTACACCCATCTACTTTTGCATACTCTTCTTCATCCCCCCTCACTACCAATTGTCTCGACTCGGCATACGGCGAGGCTTGAATTTCCACCCATCCGGCACGACTTTTTCTTCAATCGTGCCTCTTGAGCATCTTGTATTCCCCGCATGCGCACACGCCGCGCTGTACGCCACTAGATATTTCTTTCAGACGTGACAATGGCCTCACTCACAAAGGGGAGCATCCCAGACCCCACGGCAGACCTTCACTGGTCTGACTTCAAGGGTCCAATTCACGAAATCTTTGCTAGCAATGCTCGCAAGCACCCCGACCGGCCATGTGTCGTCGAGACTGCCACGGGCAAGACTCCCGAACGCAAATTCACATACAAGCACATCTTTGAGGCCACCTCGGTACTAGCCCATCACCTTGTCCAGAGCGGTGTGCAAAGAGGCGAGGTGGTCATGATCTTCGCCCACCGAGGTGTTGACTTGGTTGTGGCCATCATGGCCGTTCTAGCAGCAGGAGCGACCTTCTCAGTACTAGACCCACTGTGAGCATCTTGTCCCGAGTCTTTCTGTTCATGGCTGACAATCTCAAGATACCCTCCAGACCGCCAATGCATCTACCTCGAAGTCTCTCAACCGCGCGCTCTTGTAATCATTGACAAGGCCACACGCGAAGCAGGCCCTCTCTCGGACCAAGTCCGAGACTATATCAAGGACAACCTGCAACTAAGAACAGAGGTACCTGCACTCGAGCTCAAGGATGATGGCACACTGGTTGGAGGTACCAAAGACGGAAACGACATATTAGACAAGCAGCAGCAGCTCAGGACCGAACTACCTGGTGTACTCGTCGGCCCAGACTCAACACCAACACTCTCCTTCACGTCGGGATCCGAAGGAAAGCCCAAGGGCGTCAAAGGCAGACACTTTTCGCTCACTCACTACTTTCCCTGGATGGCCGAAACGTTTGGACTATCTGAAGATGATAAATTCACAATGCTTTCTGGCATCGCCCACGACCCTATTCAACGAGACATCTTCACGCCTCTCTTTCTTGGTGCTCAATTACTTGTGCCAAGTAAGGACGATATACAGCACGAGAAACTCGCCGAGTGGATGCGTCAGTACGGCGCCACCGTCACCCACCTCACACCCGCCATGGGTCAGATTCTTGTTGGAGGTGCATCAGCCGTGTTCCCCAGCCTTCATCACTCCTTCTTCGTGGGTGATTTGTTGATCAAACGAGACTGTAGGAGACTGCAGAATCTGGCACCAAACGTACGCATCGTCAACATGTACGGAACCACGGAAACACAGCGCGCTGTCAGCTACTACGAGCTGCCAAGTTGCTCAGAAGCGCCCAACTTCCTGGATAGCATTGGTGAGGTTATACCCGCTGGTAGAGGAATGAACAATGTGCAGCTCTTGGTTGTCAACCGCGAAGACCGAAACCAGATCTGCAAGCCCGGTGAAAGCGGTGAAATCTATGTGCGAGCCGGTGGTCTTGCTGAGGAATACCTGGGACTGCCAGAACTCACAGCTACCAAATTTATCGACAATTGGTTCGTGGACCAGCAAAAGTGGATAGACGAGGATAAGAAACAGGTGGAGAGTCAGGGCGCCCCCGAGCTGTGGCGGGAGTTTTACAAAGGCCCCCGAGACAGACTATATCGGTCTGGAGATCTGGGCCACTACTCTGAAGATGGAAACGTCCACTGTACAGGGCGAGTAGACTCGCAAGTCAAGATTCGTGGCTTTCGCATTGAGCTTGGCGAGATCGACTCCCATCTCTCTGCTCATCCGTTAGTGCGCGAAAATGTTACGCTGCTCAAGCGTGACGCCTACGAAGAGCCGACGCTCGTCAGTAAGTTGGAGTCTTGCAGTCTTTCTCACAGATTGTAACTGACACGACAGGCTACATTGTCCCTGAAATGAAGCGATGGTATGACTGGCTGGAGGAGCGTGGCGCGAAAGAAAGCGATTCCACCGGCGACACAAGCATGGTGACGCTGCTCAAACGCTTCAAATACCTCCGAGACGATGTGCGTGAGCATCTCAAAAAGAAGCTGCCCGCATACGCTGTGCCATCGGTCATTGTTCCACTTATCCGGTTTCCACTGAATCCAAACGGCAAGATCGACCGGCCGGCACTGCCTTTCCCGGATCCAGCAGACCTCGCAGCCGCAGGAGCCAGGCGTCCGTCGCAGTTGGGTGCAGCCCTGACGCCGACTGAAAAGGCTATGGCTAGGATCTGGGCTGATCTCCTTGGTGATCGTGGTGTAACAGCTGACAGCGTTGGCGGAAGTGACTCGTTCTTCGACCTTGGCGGACACAGTATCATTGCACAACAACTCTTCTTCA
Source organism: Bipolaris gigantea (assembly GCA_030558545.1). Classification (NCBI taxonomy): domain Eukaryota; kingdom Fungi; phylum Ascomycota; class Dothideomycetes; order Pleosporales; family Pleosporaceae; genus Bipolaris; species Bipolaris gigantea. The sequence continues at coordinate 54,621 of JALPSE010000085.1, forward strand.
AGATCCGACAAGAATGGAAGGATATTGACGTGCCTATGACAACGATTTTCCAATACCCTACCCTGCGCGGTCTCTCGGCAAACATTGATCAAGCCATGGACCCTATTGGATTGCGTCTTGACACGGCTGAGGCATTGGAAGACGACCCTGACGATGAGGCGTATTCTGCCGATGCCAGAGACCTTGCCATCAAACTGACCGAGTTCAAGACCAGAGAGGAGTTGAATCCAAAGGAAGAAGTACATACCTTCCTCACTGGCACAACGGGCTTCTTGGGTGCCTACATCTTACGGGACATTTTGTCGAGGCCAGGAAAGGTCACTGTGCTTGTGCGTGCTCAGGACATTGATGCTGCACTGGGACGCGTAAGACAAACGTGTACGGCATACGGAATCTGGGAAGATGGGTGGGAGTCGCGACTGGAGCCTCTGGTGGGTGACTTGGAGAAGGAAAACTTTGGACTGGAGGCGAACACGTGGAACAAGCTCGCTGACTCGGTCGACGTGGTCATCCACAATGGTGCCTTGGTGCACTGGGTGTTGCCTTACTCACGCTTACGAGGGCCCAATGTCTTGTCAACCATGACTGCACTGTCCATGTGTGCTGCTGGCAAAGCCAAAAAGTTTGGTCTTGTCAGTTCAACGTCGGTGCTGGATACGGATTACTTTGTCAGGCTTTCGGAGAAAAGCGTGGCCGAAGGGGGAACCGGTGTACCCGAGACGGACGACCTTGAAGGTGCACGCAAGGGTCTTGGTACTGGCTATGGTCAATCCAAATGGGCAGCCGAATACCTGACGCGCCAAGCTGGCAAGAAGGGTCTAAGCGGGTGTGTGATTCGGCCTGGATATGTCTTGGGAGATGCAGACTACGGCACTACAAATACGGATGACTTCCTTGTCCGCATGCTCAAGGGCTGCATTCAGCTCGAGTCCAGACCCGATATCACGAACCCTATTAACATGGTACCTGTCACACACGTTGCGAGGGTGGTTGTGGCGTCGTCGTTTAACCCGCCAGTTGTACCGCTTGGGGTGGCGCAAGTGACTTCACATCCGCGTATCACGTTCAACGAGTTCTTGGGCACACTGGAGAAGTTTGGCTACAAGGTGCCTCTGGTGCCGTATGCAGAGTGGAAGCAGAGGATGGAGAAGTATGTTGCTGACCGGTCGGGGACAAAGGAAGAGAATGCTCTGCTACCCCTGTACCACTTTGTGACTGGGGATCTACCCGGCGACACCAAGGCGCCGGAACTAGACGACAAGAACGCGGCGGAGGCATTGAAGAAGGACCAAGCATGGACAGGCGAAGACTGTAGTCAAGGAGGAGCGGTGACGGAAGATACGGTTGGCGTGTATGTCAGCTACCTGATTGAGCTAGGATTTATGCCCAGGCCGGAGAAGAAGGGCATCAAGGAGCTGGTCATGAGCCGGTTAACGGATGCGATGCGTGAGGGGATGAAGCTTGTAGGCGGGCGGCGAGGTGTTTGAGAGGTAGTATGCCAAGGAGGATGACAGACCTGGGCATTATCAAAAGTGACCAATGTCTATAGAAATTCTAAGAAATGCCCATTTGACACGTAAGAAGAGAGGAACTAAGGTGGCGAGCCACGTCTCTTGTTTAGCCATTGAGGCGGTAATGTTTACAGAGTGCTCTGACCCCGGAGATCTGCTGGCCTGAGATCCGAGACGAGGGTGAAATTAACACGGGCTTGTGCCGTACTACCCGCACAAATAAAGTTCGTGTTGGCCAAAACGGCCGTGGTACGGCCAACGTGCACACAGGAGATGGGCATGAATAGATAGATGTGCAGGAGTAGTATGCGGGTGTACTACTCCGTGGAGAGTATGCAAAAGGATGACGTCGAAGGGATACGCAGCCTGGGAGTCAAGTGGGGGAGGGGGGAAGGGGGGATTAGGTGGTGGGGGTTGGAATGTTCGGTACTGGGTATGAGACGGCGGAGGACGGAGCAGATAGGCAAAGGGCTCGGGCCCACGACTCTGGCATGTTGTTTTCTTCCTTTGCGCATCGACCAAGAAAGCCCAGGCAGAGGGTGCCAAGAAGAAAAACGATGGGAAGAGTTAATGTATAATTGACCGAACGGATGACAGGCCAGGTGGCGGCGTCTAGTGGGTATGGTGAAGCGTGCTGAGGGCTTTTTTCCTTCGCTCCTGGCGTGCCAACAGCCAAGCCCAAGATCAACAAGACAGACGTGGTTTCATCGACGCCTACTAGGGCCCGGCCCAAGGGCTCAGCCCAGCCCGGCCGACGGCCCAGACAAGCAGCTTGGAAGCATTCCATTCCCACCAAGAGTCACGCCGCTGAGGGCGCCCCGGTGCTCCGCCGTGGCGAAGAAGATTGGACGAGAGGAGGTGCGACGTGGGAGGTCGGATGTAGGTGTGTGTGTGAGTGCCTAGTTGGATGCATGTATGGATGCATGTATAGTGTGTACTACCTCTGTACAGACAATCAGTAGCTACCACAGTAGATACATGGACAATGGGCGGCTGCATCCATGGTACGCGGTCACGAGACGGATTTTCCAACGAGGCGGAAATTCAACAAACCTTGGGGCGCAGCATCAGCCAGCAGCGGAGGCCATCGAGGGACCGTGGCAGCGCTTCTGGAGGCAGCTTGGCCGCGGGGTGTGTATGTGTGTCGACGACGACGGGTGGTGGTGGTGGTGGTGGTGGTGGTGGTGCGTGGAGACGGTGAATTGGGCGCAGCAACGCATCCGCCAGACACAGTGCTAGAGACGTGTTGCTCAGCGTTGCTCAGCATGGCCGAGCCATGGTCTTTGACATGTCACTGCCGCGCATCCCGTCGGCGGGCTTGTTGTAGCGGCGTGTGCAGCAGAGTTGCGCTGCGTCCGGGCAGAGCGGGTGTGATTGGGTGTGGGTGGGTTTGGAACGGGCTGCCGAGCAGACTGCCCAGGCTTGGGGATGAATGCCAAGCCCAAGACTTCTCCCAAGGCCTTGAGAGGGTAGTTCTATGTAACAAGAGTCTTGCCTCTCCTGGGCCCGTCTCCGCTGCTCGCTATAACATGCCCGTCGCCTCGTTGTCCTCGCACGTCTTCCAGCGTCGCTTGATGCCCGTCCGCCCGTGACGTTGACCCAACCGACTGTCCGTCAATGGAATCCCAGCTTCCGCCGCCGCCTGCTTCGGCCATACTCGCGCCCCCCAGCCAACACCACCCCGAATACCACCAACCACAGCCGCACTACTACCACCGCCTGTCCAGCCCTGCCGCCAACACCGACTGCGACAGCTACCAATACAATGAAAAGGATCACCACCACTACCACCACTCCTCGGTCCACTCCGACCGCCTGAGCAGATCCAGCAACCGCCGCCCCCACGACTCCGTCATCTCCCACCCCTTCTCGCCAAAGCCCTCGTCGCCGCCAAGCCCCAGCAGCCCCAGCAGCAGCATCTCCTCCGTCGGCCACCACCGCAACGCATCAAACGCGCATCGCTACTCGTCTTCGCAGCTTGAGCGCCAATCACTGTCCTATCCACCCCAGGCCCATGTCGACCCAGAGAAGCATGCCCACGCTCTGGCCCACGGTTACCGCCCCTCAAACCGCCTCGTGTCTGCAATCCCGTCCGGCGGCAATGTCATTGTTGAAGACAAGGGCGCCTACCAAGAAAAAGTCCCCGAAGAGAAGGCGTGGCAGCTTCTGGTAAGAAAACAATCCCACATGGCAACCCACTCGACGCGCCCGTGACTAACATACCCCTTCCCCTTAGCTCTGGCTCTGTGCACCCTGCGCCTTCCTCTCCGGTGTGATTGCTATCTGGACCTTTTGCGCTCTCTCCATCACCCTCCTACTATCGCCCCTCCGCCTCTGCACTGCGCGCGCGCCTCTTTCCGACCAAATCAAATCCTTCCTCGCTCCGTCACTCAACCTCCAATTGCACATGGTCTACTCGCACGACTCGACATCCGGCTACAGCACCCCCATGCTCGTCGTCATCCACCTCTTCTCGCCCATTGTCGCATTCGGCGTCGCAATCGCGGCCTGGACGGCTGCCGGTTTCTGGTTCTTCTCCTGCATTCTTGGTGACCCTGGCGGTCATGACGGCCACAACGACGGCCGTGAAAGCATCGTCGGCGTGCGAAACTGGTGGGAGCGATGGCTTTCTCGCGGACTAAGAGAAACCGATGCTTGAAGAACAAACGACGAGGATGAAATGTATTATTGATCAAGTTTCGTTTTTTTGCTGTATTTTTTCTATTTTTTTTTGTTTACACGTTCTCCAAGCTACGGCAAGATGGAGCGTTTTAGCGGCATATACCATGGTGTAACAACAGTCTGGGTTTGGGGGGTTCTTTTCCTACAAACGCGAATGGGTTCTGTCTCTTGATGGACTGGACGGACATGAAATGGCGAGGAATATTTGCTGATTTCGGGATAATGGACAGCAAGCCGGCGTTTTTTTTTTTTGAAAAAGTTCTCCTTGAGCCTCTTTTCTCCCTTGTCTCTTACTCTACTCTGGATTTGCAGAGAGGTAACCGGGGTAGGTGAAGAGATTGCCGATACGATATACCCCCATAACCAGTTTCTTTTATATTTTATTTTTTATTTTCAGGATAATATCACAAACACATCCAAACAAACACCACTTTTGCTTCTCTTTTCTCCCGCCCTGAAAACCGTTTGTCTCTGACCCTGTCCGTCTCCACACCGCCTCAAACCCATCTTCTCTCTCTCTCTCTTGCTCCACCGGAACGCATCCACTTTTGCCGCCCAGCAAAGCCCGTCGTTCTTGTCCTTGAAGCGCCAAAAGCCGCTACCCGGTCATGACACCCAGACTCTCCCCTACCCATCCAACTCACGAGGGCAACCTGCTTGTCGCGGCATTTGCCATGTCACTCTACATATACACATCCATACATTCATACCTAGCTAGCTACGCCACGGAACAAAGCTACTTATCCCCAGGTCTACCGTTTCCGACTCCCACGCCATGCAAGTGCAAAGCGGAACGTCAAGAAACAAAGCAAAAAAAAAACCCCCCACCCGCCCCCTCACTCACCTCATCCAGCCGAGGCGGAGAGAAGTGCATGCATGTTGCATGTTGCATATATTGCCCTTTGTCCCAAAGCGGTATGGAGGGGAGCGAAGAGGGCGTCTTTTGTGTCGTGCGTGTGTGAGCGGAGAGGTAGGTGGATGTGGGTAGCGGAAAGAAGCAATGGGAGTCGAGAAAGGAGGGGAAAGGGGGCGGGAGACGGGGAAAGATGTTTTGGGGAAGGACCTGTTTGCTGGTGGGTAGATTGCTTTTTCCCCCTGTTTTGAGGGGAGGAGGAGGACGAGGGAAGGGCGAGGCGGGCAGGAGAGATGATGAGAGCTAGGGTGTGTGTGAGTGTGGGTGTGGCTATTTTGGTACAGGATGGGGAGGCGGATGTGCTGTGGTAGCTTCGTGGACAGCCTCGTTCCGGCTAGCTTTGTCTGTTTTTTTTTGGGCGAACGCTTTTTCGTCTCACTGCTTTTTTTTGGGACTCTGTTTTGTTGCTTTTGTGAGTGTTGTCTGGGAGGTGTGACGGAAGTGTACAGTAGTCGCGATCGGAACATTGTATTGGGAGGGGGCTGGGGTGGTAAGTTGGGTCTGGGGAGGAAACTGCGAGGTAGTTTATGCGCTCTGAATGCCTGTCTTTGACATCATATCTGTGGATGGAGATGCACGAGGCCGGACAGGGGCGGGAAAAGGATGGTATGACCTGACGCTACGACACCTTTCTTCTTGCTTCTTCATATGTTGAGAAACCGCCGAAGGAGGGGAAAGGAAAAACAGAGACGTCACAAATCCCAAGAGGAAGCACTTCACAACACGTCTGGGAAACTTTTCTTAATTGCTACAGTCCGTGTACTTACATGCCGCACGTGACTTCTTATACCTTCCCATGCAGTGCATACCTACACGCGTACGTAAGCACACACACACACACGTACTCTTACCCCAGACACCACACCACGCCATTTCTCTCCTCGCCTTCCCTCGCTAAGATTGCCTGCTTACTTACACATCTCCATCTCACCGCCTAGGCGCCGAAGCAATACGAGAGAGCCCCGAGTCAAGCACGCATACATACATACACAAACCCTATTGGTATGAATGAAGCTGAATGACCACAAAATAAACTTCGCATGGAGACCTCACCTCCGATGGACTTACCCGGTAGCCTGATGGTCCTGAGCTGATAACACTGGGCAAACTCTATCCTCATTTCCCCATGTCGGGGAAATCACATTTGGTAAAGGAGGGCGGACGAAGGATGAATGCTGGCAGATGATTCTGAGATACTCAGGGGGTCTGACGGCGGAGTATCGCGAGCGTGAATCAAGCAATGAACACGATTCCTTCATCCCGAGCCTCATCTTGGCCTCGACGCGTATTTTCCCGCGCAATGAAGCCGCATTGGTTGGCAAAAGTCGAACAAAACGTCATTCGTGACTCGGTCATCTTGCATCCATCTCCCTCTTCCAGACTAGACTAGTACACGAGAAAATACCTACCTGCCTACCCACCTCCACCCTTCAAGCCCGTGCACAAACATCTTGCCAGCGAGGAGAAAGAGAAAGCAACTCCGAAGCCCGAAAGTATCACCGACCAGAAAATGGAAAAAGGAAGAAAGAAAAATCAAATAGCTGGCTACGCAAAACTGCACAGTCGTCACACGCAGTAACAGCTTACTCGAGCAAGACAACACACGGCAAAGACGGTGGGGGGGGGGGGGGGGGGGGGGGGGGGGGGGGGGGGGGGGGGGGGGGGGGGGGGGG
>JALPSE010000085.1:61488-78918 GCA_030558545.1 Bipolaris gigantea
AATGTGGGCCTGCGCAGCAGGAATGACTGAATGACAGACAGACAGACAGAAAGAAAAAGAAAAGAGGAGAGAGAGTTAATTGTTGTAAATGAGGATGTTCGGTAAGTGAAACATGTGACAGCTGTAACAGCTTTGTTAGCTCTCAGTCTGTGTGAGGAGAGATGGTGAGACAGCTAGAGAAATGACAAGGGAGGCACGTATAGGCATTGATGCACAATTCGTCCTTTTTTTTTTTCGTCACACACTCATATAGGTATATATGAGTTTTGACATTCGTAGTAATATGTGACTTGTATATTGTTTTTGCTGACATGGGCACATATGTATATGTGTACAAGATGCTAAGAGTCTCGAGTCGCCGCTCTTTTAAATCGCTCAAAGGGGTGTTCATAAAAGACATTACTGCATTAGACATGATTTAGAACAAAGAGTTGAAAAAAAGGTTCTGGAGCAAAAAAAAAAAGAAGCTGCCGTAGAAGCCTTGGAGAAAATAGTGACTGGGCTGCTGTAATATTATCCAATGCGTTGTTGGTTCTGCAGCAGAGGTCTCAGCTACCAGAATAAGGACTGCGGAGAAAGCGCCGCTGCGCACATCTTCAAATGGGTTTAGTATAGGGATAGCGCCAGCTACCACTACATATCGCTTGTCGCTAACTCCATGTGGCGTAACACAGCGTGCTGGGCGCCCATTGGTCCCAGTGGTTGCTTTTGTACAATTGTTCTCGCCCAAGATGCCAAATCGTGTCGTCGTCTCGCGTTTGCGTTACTGGCAATGTCAATCCAGACAGCGCACTTCTCGTATGGTTATCCGGCTGCCCGCTCTTTTGTGCTGTTTGCCACGCATAGTCTCTCGAGCTATGCAGTTCTTCAGACACTGCTCCACGAGTAACGGGTCGGCCTCGATAATTGCCTCGTTCAGGAACCAGCTCGATGTTGACTTGGTCATGGACAGCCGCAGACAGCTTCGGTCGCTGCCAATCTGTTTTTGGAAGAAGTGGTCGAGAAAGGCGTAGGAATCGTCAAATGTCTTGTAGCAGCCGTTGCATGCAAACGTCGCTTTGTTATCTCTTGAAACCGGATCCAATGCAATATGGGATGTGAAGAGAATGCATCTTGACGCTGGCAGTCCAGAATGGGCGGCGACAGATATACACGCGCTGCAGTGGGGACATATTTCTCGGTCGTCGTACTTGTCGTGTGGGTAGGCCTTTTTTGCTCGCAGAGCGCTGATCTTGGTTTCCTTGAGGTCTTTGCGAAGCTCGTCTGCAAATGGACAGAATTCGACTTTGAATCGTGGCGGGGGAAGTACTGGCGCGAGAATGGGTGTTTCAAGGCGGGCATATTGGTCGCGTAATGCAGTCAAGCAGGCGCGGCGTACGCTCTTTGCAGTTGTGATGATGTCATCAATGGGTGTGGTTGGTGTTGCTGAGAATGCATCGTCGTACAGCGGCTGTCTGATTTCGTATTGGACTCGGAGCAGTTGTGCAGAGAGCACCGTGTTGCATTTTTCTGTCCATGGTCAACATGTGTGTTTACAAGTTGCAAGACATGGCTTACGGTCTCCTTCCTCAAAGCGTACGCCGAATGCTTCCTTGCCCGCTTCCATTATTCTCTGAACCTGGCGTCCAAGGCTGAGAGCTCTCCCCACAGCATCGTCTCGGTTCTTGGTACCAAAGCATACCCACTTGGACCGAGAGCAGCGATGACGTGCCTGCCATTGCTCGTATGCCTCCTGTGCATCTTGAAAGACACGATCAATGTCCCACAGGGTGAGGGACGTGTGTTGTGACTTTTCGGGAGACATGGCGACTGTTGTAGACATTATGTAAAAAGAATATGGGTAGTTGAAGAGAGCAAAAAGAATGACTACAGCACTCGTCACAGAGAGAGCAGAGCGACTCAATGGAGGACAAAGATGACGGGTGAAACGTCTAAACAGGACGAATGGGTATGTTTAATGAGGGCGGCTCTACCGGAAGTGGACGAGTCGCAACAACAACAATCTCGTTTGGGACAACAGCCACACACGGATGATGCCAACCGGGACCAAGGCTCGTGTGCATGCGGGAGGGCGGTGCGCTGGCCTTTAGACAGTTGCAGCTGCTAAGCACTGTGTCATGTTCCTGCAGGTGCCCTAACAGAAGCGGGAAGGCTCAGAGGAGCGGAGATTGCGCGCATGAAGATTGTCATATTTGTGGCGCACCCCGGCAGTATTGGACGAGGTGGCAGCCCCGGCGAAGTCTCCGCTGATGTGAACGTGCTTTGCTTTTGGAGCCACTCATGGCGGCATACGCGAACCCTCTAGCGTTACAGCTGACGAACTACGGGCCCGGATGGGCACGAGGACTGGGTCCATGGAATGCAGACATACCAGTCCGTGCATGTGCATATCATAAGAGGCATGAGGTCGGCGGGTCGTGATGAGGATGGCTGTGAATAAGGGAGAGATGGAGGAAAAGGGAAAGGGAAAGCGAAAGGGAAAGGGAAAAAAGGGGACGCGGGACACACGGCCGTGCGTCGCCGGCCCGGCCAGTCCCCGGCTGGTTCCCGTCTGGAGCAGAGCAAGTGCCTCTGTTGTGGTGATGATGAGCGGCGTCGCCTTAGGATCGGCTTTATATATGGCCTTGTCCCGCGGGTTGGAAAAAGAAGACATTTGCCTCGTGCCTCGTGCCACATAGCATGTATGCATGGCCTGCTAGTTCTGGAGTAGGGGAATCATGGCGATAGTACTGTGTAATGAGTGTGAGGCGCCCTCCCGTACAGCGCCAGGAGTGTTGGAGAAGCAACCCCGCGCTAGCTTCCCATGTGCCCCACCATGGAGAGCCGACAACCTCGAGCTTCATTTCCTCTGGCAAGCATCCCCTCTACTAATCTGTCCTATTACCCTCAGTCCCCACCGGCAATGTCGCACAGTCACTCCCATGATGGTGCCTCGCATTCGCACGCTGCTGCCGACCACGGGCATACCCATGAGATCCTCGACGGACCGGGCAGTTATGCGGGGCGTGAAATGCCTATCATCGAGGGACGAGATTGGGAGGACCGGTCCTTTACCGTCGGGATTGGAGGGTACGACTCATTTTCATTTGCCTCCATTTCAGCTAGACAGCGAGGCCATGGCAAGACATCATATAACACAGAGAAACACTGACACAAGCAAGGCCCGTAGGGTCCGGAAAGACCGCCCTGATGCTGGCTCTCTGCAACCACCTCCGAACACGCTTCTCCATAGCCGCAGTGACGAATGACATCTTCACCCGCGAGGACTGCGAGTTCCTGACCAAGAACAACGCTCTGCCCGCGTAAGACCGTTTCACCATCTCCCACGACCAGCTCTCTCTGAACCATGCCCACAGCGAACGCATTGTCGCCGTCGAAACTGGGGGCTGCCCCCACGCGGCTGTCCGCGAAGACATCTCCGTGAACCTCATGACTCTGACCAACCTCCACCACAAGTTCAACACTGACCTGCTCCTCATCGAATCCGGCGGTGACAACCTTGCTGCAAACTACTCGCGCGAACTCGCCGACTTCATCATCTACGTCATTGATGTCTCGGGAGGCGATAAGATCCCCAGGAAGGGCGGGCCCGGCATCACACAGTCGGACCTGCTGGTCGTGAACAAGATCGATCTAGCCGAGGCTGTAGGCGCGGACCTCAATGTCATGGAGAGGGACAGCAGGAGGATGCGCGAAGGGGGACCAACCATTTTCGCTGTTGTAAAGAGAGATCAGGGCGTTGGTGCCATTGTGGATTTGATCCTATCTGCGTGGAAGGCATCGGGCGCGACACAGGCACGCAAACAAAAGTTTGAGCCTACCTTGATGGGTGAAGAGGGAAAAGAGAGGAGCTATAGCATGAACTGATGTAAAAGCCACGAGAAAATAACAAACAAGTTTAATCATTCATGAGGTTGGATCAAGATGACGTTGACTCACTTACAGAATCACCCACGTACCCACAACCAGTATCCGACCGTACGAGCCGTCTGTGCTGCGTATTCAATTCACCTTGTCGACTACCCAGCGGTACCACCAATCTGTCCGCATTCCGGCAATCCAAGTGCCTCCCCTCAGCCTAGCGCCTCACACCACCCATGGCCTCTCGGAAAGTCTCGAGACCCCTCTCCAGCATGGCCTTCCTCGCCTCCAGATGAGCCCTCTGCTGCACTATCTCCACTGGCTCAGCAGCAACATACTCGACCTGCTCATCCGTCATCTGCGTCACCACCAACGGCGAGAGAATGATCTCAGGCAGCGGCTCCACCAAATGCCGCTCCACCACCGCCTTCGCGACAGCATTGATGAAATACCCCAACTCATCCTTGTAATACGCCCGTTGCATATCCAGCGCCTCCTGGCTCGAAAACTTGTCCATATCCAACTCAATCGACTTCTCCAGCTGCGCCGCCAACTCCACCGGATTAATAACCTTCCGCCGCTTCTCCTCCCCATCCTCTTCCTTCTCCGCCGCCACCGCCGCCGCCTTCATAAGCGCCTGATGCTTCCTCAGCCTAAGCTTCTGGATCCTCTCTGCAAAATAGCAATTATACGTCGACGGATGGCGTGCCTCATCCCCCAGTACCTTGTCCAACTCCTGCTGCGCATCTCCCAGCGACTTGCTCAGCGCCGCATCCACATTCAGCACCACAAGCCGCTCTTTGAACTCTTCCGGCACGCAGTCGGTCAGCACGACGTCAACAAAGTCGCGGCACGCGCGCGCTACCTTGGATATGTGCAGCGAGGCGAGATGTTCCCAGGGCAAGGACTGCTCCCAGAACAGCTGGGAGATGAGGACGGGCTGGAAGGTTCCGGGGAGTTCGTAGCCGCGGGAGCGCTCGAGGGTCTTCTTCACCCATTCCACTGCTTCTGCGCGGGTTAATTTGTGGGGCACGGGAAGACCTGTTGTCATGTTCTTTTCCTGCTTGAGTTGGCGTTTAAGCTCCTCTTGGGCTTCGGAAGCTTCCCTGCTATCCCGCTTGTCGTCGCCGGGTCCGGCCTCGAAGCTGTAGCTGTGCCCGCGCAGCCGCATGTCCCTTGCGAACCCCATGTTGAGGTGCTGGACCACGGCGCGGAATCTACGCATGTTTTCGGGAGAGTCGACGGCGGCGTCTGTGTTGATGGTGCCGAAGAAGGGCGACTCGTAGTACCCCTTGGTAGCCGACTTCAAGATGTCGTTTACTTTCATGCTGATCTTCATCAGAAACACGCGTTGCTCGTGGCTGGTGTTGCGTTTCTCCCCGAGATTCGAAATTTCGTCCAGTGTGGCGCGGTACTTGGCCATCATTTCCTCCTTGAGCGATGGGAGCTCTCGGGTTAGGTGGTGTAGTAGGACTTTGCTGAGACGCTCGCGGAGAGAGCTGATGCCCACACATTCGCGAGGGAGTTTGGCATAGCGGCCTTTGCTGAAGAAGAGAGCTTCGTCTTGGTTGCGCTGCTCGAACGAGAAGTTTATCTGGTTGTCGGCTCGGTTCTTCAGCATGTGCCAGCCGCGTTCGAGATAGATGTCTTTGTTCTGAGCAAGTTCGATCCAGCTCAACTCGTTGTCGGTGCCCTCACGAAGAAAGTCTGGCTTGGTGATGATGCCGAGAGTGCGGCGGCCTTGCTCATCGATCTTGCGGCAATGGTCGAGGATGATTTGGTTGGCGAAATCGTTCTTTGCACTCACTACAGCCAGGATGATGGTGCGCGGGTTCTTCATGTACTGGCTGACGAGGTCTAGAATGAGCTCCTTGTCCGCTTCCGTTTGGGCCTTGTTGGTTGCATGGATAAGACCAGGAAGATCAACTAGAGTCCTGGATGATGTCAGTTCGCCATAGTATCAGTCTTAGGGAACAGAACTGACAGCTGAGGTCTACTGGGACCCGTAATCTCGACCGACAGCACATCGCGAGAGAAGGCCCTAGAGCTAATACCGCCTACGACGCCTAGGCCCATGGCAAGAGTCGCCTCTTCAAGCACATCTGGGAGCTGATCAAAGTTCTGAATAGACTTGGTGAACCCCCTGAGTTTGGCTTGTTCAGACTCTGGGCGAAGCTTGTCTGGAGTGATGGTGACCGTACTCGTCGAAGCCGGGGAGCGGCGAAGGATGATCTGTGTATCATCAGGCTAGCGCATACCGTCTGTGTACTGTCCAAACTAACCTCAGTGGCGAATCGCGTGCAGAGGTTCTCCTTGCGAGGAAAGGGTATCTCAGTGATGGCCTCAAGCACCGAACTCTTGCCAGATGACTGGTCACCGCAGACAATGAGCTGAGGCAGTTCCACAACTCCGCTCAAACCGGTGCGGCGAAGCCTATCAACAATGTCCATGACCCTGCGCTGGTCCGAAGACTGAAGAGCCTGCAGAGAGCTCGTCGTGACTGCATCTGCATCAACCGGGATGGGGGCGACTGGAGGCTTGGGGCCCTTGTGCTCGGTATCGGTGTCGTTGCCCATGGTTGCCATCCACTTTTCGGGTACGATGTGGGCAAAGAGTTGGGTTGTAGCAGAAGAGACTGAATTCGAAGAGGTGCTTTTTCTTTTAAAGTGGCAGGCCAGTGACGATGAATCTACGGTGAACCGCGGTGAACGTGAGTGTGAAGTTGCCAAGGAGAGCAAACACGCGTGTTTCCTCCCACCCTAGCTACAGAAATCCAATGCATGCATCTGTATACAACTTGACGGAATGTGTGTTTCCGGCACACTGCAGAACTACTCTGCAAGCAGATGCCGGATATCCAAGAACAGCAAACAGGGGAGAATCCAGCCCAGTGGCAATCATTCACACACTACTTCCAGAATCACGGCCAGGTCCGGGACAGGGTGCAAAAGTGCAAGCGATTTGATAAACGAGAACGCTACCAACTAACCAACAAACGGATACACGCACCAGTACAAAACAGCCTATAGTTTTGCGCTCTGATCCTTGTTTGCCTGCAGGGTGTCCCAATCAGCCATGGTATACACGATATAGCCACCCTCGGCGCCCTTGCCCTTGGTAGCTCCGAGCAAAGTTGGGTTCCAGTAGATGGTATCGTATTCAGCCTGGTCCTTGCCCTGCTCCTTTGCCTCCTTGTCTGCCCTCTCCATCAACTTCCTCAGGTCAATTCCATCGTTCCTCAGCGGGACCTTGTTCTGCTTGTTGTTGTGCATCGTAGTTTGCTGCTTTTGTATCCTCAAAAAGACGGGAACTGCGTATTTGGGCAACTTTGCGCTTGCATGCGCAAGTAGTGCGTTGAAGTCAAACGAATCGCGTTGGGCAGGGTCAATGAGAATGGCTGCACAGCCTGCTCGTCCGTCGTAGCCTGGTACCTCGACACCGTAGACGTTTGCTTCTTGGATACCGGGGAAGGATCCTAGGGCTTCACTGACCTCGGCTGTGCTGACGTTTTCGGATTTCCAGCGGAAAGTATCGCCAAGACGGTCCATGAAGAACCACCGGCCGTCAGCGTCGCGACGAAGGGCGTCACCTGTGCGGTACCAGAGATCACCCTTCTTGAAGACGTTACGCTCGAAGCGCTTCTCGGTGGCCTCGGGGTTGTTCCAGTAGCCAACAAAAGCGCCCTCGCTGGGCAGCTGAACAAGAATCTCGCTGCCTTCCTCGTACGACTTGCGTTTACAGAAGCCAGTCTTGGGGTCGCGGAGGAGATCACCAGTGACTATATCGACCTCGACTGGGACGTAGGTGTTGTGGAATCGCCAACGGTCAATGAGACCTTGGTGTCCCACTGAAGTGGCCGTAAAAGGTCCACGAGAACCGTTGAAGAGGGCCATGACACCTTCTGTGCTATTGAAGAACTCGCCAACAACCTGGATGCCGAAACGATCGACGAAACGGTGCCATACATCTGGACGAAGGCCGTTTCCAAACATGATCCTAACATTGTGCTTTTTGTCCATATCACTTGGAGGGGCGTTGAGGAGGTAACGGGCCGTCTCTCCAACGTACACGATGGCGGTAGACTTGGAGTCACGCACGTCGGTCCAGAATCTTGATGTGGAGAACTTGGTGCCAATGCAGCAGGTAAGGCCAGTAATCATGCACACGAGTGCCGTGGTACCTCCGGTGCCGTGGTACAGAGGCATGCAAACATACCACCGATCGCCATTAGGTCCGGGTTTCATGCTCATGGCACCTACGCGACTTGTCAAACCGGCCGCTCTTTCCGTGGGAAATGGGCAGGCTTTTGGATGTCCAGTTGTTCCACTGGTATTGTCAGCTCCTTGTTTCTCGACAGAATGCGTAGTAAGTAGTGACCCACCTTGTGTAGAAAAGGAAGAGAGGGAATTTGCCCTTTGCGCCTACTCGAAGGGAGTCTTCTGGCCTCTTTGGCTCCGACCTTGAAATCTCGCCCTTGAGATTATTATCCAGAATCAAGATTGTCATGCCGAGTTCTTCTTCCAGCTTTTGGCGGATGTCTTCTATCCTTTGCCTGCACTCTTGCTCTTCGTCGACAAGCAGCACTTTGGCACCGCTTACTTTCAAGCAGTGAAATAGCGAATCACCCGCCAGGTTGTAGTTGATCCATGCCGGGGCACTTCCTATGCTCCAGCTGCCCAGATGAGCAAACAGAAACTCGGGTCGGTTCATCATGTACATGGCAAAGAGCTCTCCGGGCACGACGCCATGCTGGTGGAGGTATTGGCCATAGCGACAGGCGTTCGCGTAGGTTTCGGCCCAGGTGTAGCATCCGTTGCGAGACCAGATGCACTCTTCGTTCGAGGGGAGACGGCGGACTTGGCTTTCGAATTGGTACCAGAGAGATTGGCCTTTGCCTCGAGCTGCGGGACTGTTAGTAAAGGGTGATGTGAGCACACAAACAGCCCAAAACCTACAGTTCTTCTCTATTTCGCGCGCTGCTGCTTTTTGACCGCGAATGCCTGCGATGTCTTTGGAGATGTGGTATTTGGCGTCGATGTATGCGGCAGCAGCAGTAACGCCTGCAATGGCGGCGCCTGCAACAGGTGCTAGAAAGCGCCGGGTTAGCTGGGATGCGCAACAGAGCGCGCGCCGCGACAGCTCAACCGCATGGGGAACAACTCACCAAGCTCCTTGAGATCCATAATGATTTCTTCAAACTTGTCAGGAGATGTACAAGACTGTGAAAAAGAGGGAAAAAAAAGAGTGTATGTAAGCGATCGGAAAATAAACATGTCCCAAAACGTGCGCAATGCTTCTTGATAACGTGCGACACGTCCGTCCGCAACGTGATCAATTGCCGGTATGCCCTCGGCCTCTACGCGCGCCGCCCCAAACCCAGGAGCCGCCCAATGTGCCGGGAGCCCCACACGCCTCTCCGTGTTTCGTCTTCAGTTCTATCGAGCGGCTTTGTGTACATGTACTTGCGCTGTGAGCGACGAGGACACCATGGTCAACAGTTGTTTTGAGATGATGGTGTCTTGAACTGACACGGTGGTCTAACAAGCTATTGTCACCCGCAAACATGGACCTCCTATTCACCATACAGCCCCAGCAGCTTCAACAGGCGCCCGTACTTTGATCTGCAAGCACTCTGAACAACCTTTTCTCGGTCGTACTTCGTCCCGGCGTGCTTGTAGATACCAGCTTCCCCAAAATCGGCTGGCCGTACCTGTTTGATTTGCTGGCCCTCGGTTGCCGGGTCGGTAGTTTGTAGCCACTAAACCGGATTAATCAACCTAGGCGAATATCAGTTTGAGTCATGTCTGAACACAGTCTTCAGTACAGATATTTCTTAATCACCCAATTTTACATCAAAACAGGGCTCGGTGGTGTAGTTGGTTATCACGTCAGTCTAACATGCTGTTAGGCACACTGAAGGTCCCGAGTTCAAACCTCGGCTGAGTCAAAAGCCGGAGCTCGTCAAGAGCTCCACACTCCTTTTTGCGTGTCCTTCCTCGTATCTATCCCATGGTAATGGGCCTCCAGGGGCTGTCGTATCTTTTTTGGAGAGTTATTCGAGAAAGAGGTTGATAAAAGAGCGGAGTTGTTGAGAGGGAATGCAGTGTACCATTGTATCAACTAGCAAGTATCACAAAGTAGCATCCCAACGAAAACAGGTACACAGTGTTCTTTCCGCCCCAATGCTTTTCATTTACATCTCCCATTCAGTCATGGCAGGTAATATGTACTATCCCTCTCTATCTCACGCAAATCACTAGTTACTTGCTTTTTGAAGTAGAAGAGATCTTAGTTTGCCATCTCTGGTTAGTGCGGCCGTTTGTCGAGCAGCTTTACGTTCTTGTCTGCTTGCCTGGATTTAGTGACCTAGGCTCTTTTCTCTGGCCTGCTAGCCTTAAGACACGCCGCACTGTAAAGGCGAAGGGTGCACCGCAAGGCAACAAGCTATCGCATGTGGTTGGGGCGAGTGTCTTTGAGTCAACGGTGGGCGTCGAAGAACCTTGGGACAGTGCCTAGCTAGGTTTGGTGATTAAAGAGGAGTTCAACTAGTCGTAGCCTGGAGACTAATGTTCGTTATTATCCAGGACTAGAGACTATCCATATTATCTACAAAGGCACCCCTTCCACAGCGCCATTCAGACGCTTAATTGCTAATATCGTCGCACATGGTTCCTATGATGACTCGGAGGAAGCATATGGCTGGGTGAACTTGTTCGATGCACTTTCCAGAGAAGCCTTAGTAGATGCAATCAAGGCTATAGTGAAGGCACGCTCAATACCTAGAGACGATATACCTCTTCAAATCGATTCATACCTTGAAGAAGAAGAATAAAGGAAATGAGAAGAAGAGCAATTGGATAACTGCGTGGCGTTGTAAAACGCGTATTTACACAATTGAGTTTGCAGCCACTTCTACCTACATTTTTATAGACTGAATATGACTTGTCTGATATCTTATGGTTGCCGATGGTTGACCTTGTCATGCGATTCAAGATTAGGAACGATATGCACGTTCGAAAATAGGCTTGAGAAAAATGACAAAGGACGAAGTAGTCTGAACTACAGTAGGCCTCAGAATCGGGTCCCAATGATATCGAGCATAGCTCAGGCTACGTATGACTAATTGAATATAAACGCCCGCAGCAGCAATTTAGCATCTATAGGTGTGTTGCGGCAAATGTAGTCGATTATTGTAACGGCGCAGGCAAGACTGTTCAGATCAGTATCGGCAGAAGGGACCTCACAGAGGCATATGGGGGTGCGTGGAGGATCCACAGGAAAGTCTTGATTCTAGCAGACGCCTATAGGCCTAGTGCGAAAGGACATCAAAAATCTGCTCAACAATTTGGCTGTTGAGCTGTATTTATACTGTACGTAATAAGCAGTTCGGATTGGCTTTGGTTCAGATCCGAACCGGCCAACCACAAGCACAATGGAACTAGGCGCCAAATCATCATGAAGAACGACACTTCACATGTCTACCACCCGACCGACCCCCGCACTTCACATACCAGCGCTGCTATGCCCTATACATCACTGCAGCTCGATTCAGCCATCTCCCTCTGGCTCCATGACGTCTCTGCATCTACGACCACAAGGTAGCTATTTCTTTTTATCTGTCGCAATACTTATGGCTGACGGAACGACGGCACTCGAGGGACATGGATTCGGGAATCGACACTAATGACGATGTTGCTGCTAACGAAACGCCTCGTCTCCCAAAACACCGCCGCAACTTCGACACTCATCGGTTCTCGCCGCCTGCATCTCCTACCAGAAGCGAGTCGACCGCTTCCATTTCATCCCATAGAAGCGGAAGGCTCAGCCCTGTGAAGCAAATCCAGGTCCTCGAAGATTCCGACCGCCCTGTCATGTTCTGTGATTTCGACAGCCTCGAGATGGCTGGCGAGCAGGCGCCTCAGGATGTCACTGACATGCGCACGGCAGCTCAAATGCTCGCCGATGGATTTGGGATACTCGATTACGATAGCGCAGACGCGTTCAATGCGGCAATTGCCGAGCTTCCTGCGTTAGACCGGACGAGGCTACAGTATCCAATTGCCAAACATCCTCGCCGTGCTCAATATGGAGCAACACCTGCCATCACCAAGATTTCTAGCATAGTCCGCGCTGCATGGCAATTGAACTCTGGTGCAGGAGGAGCTGAAGATGAGTGGAACACAGAGGTCCAATATCCGCTACTCAAGATCGCGCTTGAGACAAGCCGGCATTCAAAGGCACTCTCCATCCGTTCTGTGTGAGTTTAGCCTCATCTTTTGGTACCAATAATTAGCCACCTAGGCTAATATCGTCCAGGAAAACTGCTCGTATCGACCCTCCGACACTGTGTCACAACAACCTCTCTGGCCGGATCATTGATTACGTTGTGTGCCTCCAGCCTGACTCGGTCATGTCAAGCGCTTATCGGACCCTGAGGCCCCTGGCTTCGAATACAGTCAAATCCTGGAACCATGTCACCCGTCTACAGAGCCTACCCATTGCCATCAATATTGAAGCCAAGGGTCCTATGAAGTCGTGGACAGACGGCAAACCACAAATCGGGATCTGGACAGACGCGTGGCTGTGGCGATGCGAGCTACTTTGGGAGGATGGCCAAACTGCGCCTGCAGCTATGGACAAAGACTGGCCAGCGATTCCAGTGCTCATCTCACAAGGTCACGATTGGCACTTGCTAGTTGTCACCAAGACTAAAGAAAGATTGGTCTTCAGAGAGCAGATAATGATTGGAAGTACACGGAACTGCTTTGACACCCTCAAAGTCATAGCTGTGCTGCACTGGCTCATGGACTGGGCTGAGACCGTTTGGCGGCCGTGGTTTTTGTCGTTGATCGCTGAAGATGACGGATGACAGGCATGAACAGCAAGACACACGATTGCATCTGCGCGACAAGTCTTAGTAAAAAGTTCCCATCATCCCTTGGCGCGACAGTCACAACCAGGACATGGCCACTGATGAGCTTCTAGCTTAATCCACTGCTGAGCGCTCACCGACACACCCCACAATCCGAATTGAGTCTTAAGCAATAGGCATGCTACAAGCCGGCTCAGACTGTGGCAGTGGAAACCCCTTCGAAGTAAATTCATTGTACAATCACCAGCAAGGGTTTGTTGCTCAGTGCAGCATTGTTAAGGCTTATTGGCATCACGGCATCATTAAGAGAGTCTATGTATCCATTTGACAAACTAGAAACACTGCTTGGCGAGCATGCTCACAAAGTTTTCACAAAAGTTGCTTTCGCTGGTCAGATTGAATGTCAAGGAGCTGGTAAACTTACCGAAGAGTGGATATCTAATCGGAGTCGCGAGGCGCTTCAACATGACATAGATTCCACGAAGGAAGAAACATGGAACAGAAGGAGAATGTGCCATATCTTGATAAGGTGGACTGAGCTCGCAGCACTATCGTAAAGACTGGAAAGCTGCACGCTGTCTTATATGGTATTTGTATTAGGCTGCATTCACATGTCAACTTTAGTAAAGGCTATTGAATAGAAGTTACATGCATTCGTAGCGTGACTGCTGGTGGCGAAGCCGATGCCCAACAAATGCCGGATGATAATCTATAAGCACAACTACCAGATCATGTTGAACGCATATGCAAACAGTGCAGGCAGAAGACGCAGACATGTTCTAGTATGCACTGTTCGATGCTGGTGTGCTGCTCCCTTGGCCCAACCTTTGTACATTTCAATCCTCACCTTTCTAGTCCCCCAGTACCCCTACCCAGTACCATGCGCTCTTCACCGATCAAGTCGCAATCAGTCCACTCCTCTCCAACGTTGAGGACTGCATCGTTCCGACAACCCATCCCTCCCATCCCCAAGACCGCAGGAATTGAATCCCGAGAGCTGCTGCACGAAAAGAAGAGAACAGGAAGATAGCAGTGAAGCACCTCATCTACGCCATACAGTCCTATGGCCTAGCCTACGCTGGGTCCACTCACAGCCCGCATTCGCTGCCGCTCCAACACCTTCCCGTTTCGTGGCTTGGTCCACCCATTGCACATCCTCACGTAAATTCCATCCTGCAAGCAGTTCTGTATGTCCCATTTCTTTTTTCCGTCACGTGTATCCGACGGAGCAAGTTTCAATGCAGCGTTACGAGCCAGTGGGCAGCCACGCGACCATGCACGGTACTTCTGGCTTGCACATACATGGAAAGCGTATAGATAGTGGCATCTAAGTCTTTCGAGATACGTGAAGGAATTCGCTGAGAGCCATGTAGCACGGTGGTGTCATTTCTATCGAAGCTGTGAGGGAGAGAAAAGCTCAGACGTTGCGGGGAGGCTGATGTTGGTATTCGAGACGCGCCTCAACAGCCGGCGCGACATCGACTCAGATGAAGGCTATCGATAGTAGTATTACTCTTTTTCTCTAGAAAGAAAAAAGTGTCTTTAGCGGATTAGCTCAGAGTGAATAAGCAAAGTATATTTTTATAAGAAGAGGCGTGTAGACCTATGGGAGAAGGTAAAAAGTAGAATCCATCTATAAATATAGAACAGAAATAACGCGTAGATAGAGATGCCATGTCCCAAGGATAAAGTAGCCCTCTTTGCTCGCGGCACGGGGGGGGATTTGCGTGACGCAGGGAGGGACATTATATACAGTGAAGATTCCTATAAAAGCCAAAAAAAAACCCCCCTCCCCTCCCCTCCAGAAAACGAGTGACCAAGCCACCTACCCAACATGCAGACGCCTGAAAGCGCAGCATACTTGTACACAATGGCCCAAAATGGCCGACTGGGACACTGCTAGTATCGACAGCTTAGTACGTAGCCGGGGTCTCCTTGGTGGCCGAAGCCTGTACGGTAACCGTGTCAGTCAAAGTCTCGTACACAGTTGGTGCACCGGTGCAGATCGATCCGTCGGTGACGTTGGCAGCGGTAGTGGTGACGGTAGGTGTATGTATGATTGTAACCGGGGGCTTGCGGCCTGCCTCTTCTTCATCGTCGCTGTTGTTGGCGCTGCCAGCGACTGGGCTGGGAGAAGCGATGGGGGTTGGCTGTGCGGCGTTGTAGTCGCCGGATTCCTCTTTATCGACATCCTTATTGGGGAGGCCGGCGGCGTAGGAGGGGTAGAGAGAGGGGGTGCTGGTGGCTTCAGGGGTAGCGCCGGGGGTTATGGCGGGAGAGGCTTTGGATGTGGGCTTGTAGTCGGCAGGGGCTGAGGCGCTGCCGGAGGGAGTCTGAGTTGCGGCTGAGGAGGAGGAAGAGGCTTGATTGCTCTTGTTGCCAGTCGGGGCAGCTGGGGCGGCGTTGCAGCCAGCGCCGGAGGCGGGAGTGGCAGAAGCGGGACCGTACTGGACGGAGTTGCAGCCTGGGAGGGCGTCGAGGATCTCCGTATCGTACGACATACGGGAATCGGCGGCAGAGCAGCTAGCCCAGGAGTCATCGCTGTCCTTGTTGACGTTGGCGGAACCAAAGCACTGCTCCATTTGTTCTTGACCGCAGCCGCAGCCACACTTGCAGCCGTCGTTCTCGCTGATGGCCTTGTCGAGGACACCCTCGTCCCATCCGTTCATCTTGTCACCAAGTTAGCATAGCAGTATCAGAATGGAAGCCGGTACATCTTACGAAATCAGCGTGGAAGCCGTAGCCAGTGGCATCGCCGTTGGAAAGGACCCAAGGAGCCTCATCGGGACCAAACTTGAACGACGAAATGTCCCACCAGTACTCGATGAAAAGAGTAGGGAAGCGTGCGGCTCTGTGGGTGACGGGGCAGTTCTCAATACCAACACCGCTGTTGCCGTTGGGGTAAGCCATGTGCGCATAGCCATCTTTGGGATCCATGGGCTGTCCGTTCCAGCAAGAAGGATAGGTTACTTCAGAGGCAAAGCCAAACTTGCAAGAGGTGAAGCCCTTGGGGAAACCGTTGTCAAAGATAGCCGTCTCGCCACCGTCGGGCTGGTGGCAGCCCCAGCGAACACCGGCTGCGTTGTCGTCACTATTGCTGCGCCTGTTGGGCCTTCCAGCAATCATGTTAAACCCCTTTGGGTATGCAGTGACGTTTGCCCAGTTGTTTCCATCCCCATACTTGTAGTAGATTTTAGTCGCCTTCTCAGGAACACGCTGGAAACCGGCGTCGCTCTTGAAGAACAAGGTAGGGCGCCAGTACAGAGACTTGTCGCTCTTGACACGAGCAGTGGAGCAGGATGAGCGCTGGAGGTCGGCATAGTCGACCGTCTGCTTCAGTCCGTTTCCCCCGTCGAAGGAGTGAAGATGGGGGCTCTCGACTCCAGGGAACAGACCGGGATCAAGACGCTGGTAGCTCATGGCCGGACCGTTGCGGTTGTAGAAGCTAAAATAGTTGCCATAGCACTGAGCTGAGGCAGTGGCGGCAAAGCCAGCCGTAAGGGATACAATGTCGAAACGCATGATGGCTCAGTGACAATGTTCAGGTGTCTCGTATAGTGAATCTGTGTCGTAAAACAGCAAAAAGTAGTGAGTTGTGTGTGTGTGTGTGAATGAAGGGACCGAGTCACGGACTCTAGATGCTCTGGGTATCAGAAAAAAGAGTGTGTATGGACAAGTCCACAAAGAAAGAAGGGATGGTATTCCTATACCGGAAGCCAAAAAGAGAGAGGGAGAAATAGGGACAGTGATGCAGATGCAAAGAAGGCAAGGCAATGTGAAGGGGGGGGAGAGACGGCCTTAGATAAATGTACGCCAAAAAGGCCTCCTGCATGCGGAATTGCATGCAGCCACAGTGGGCAGCCCCCATGCCACAGACTCTATCAAGATAAGCCTTAGCGTCTAGAGGTGACACCAAAACGACTAGATTCCCACCCGTTTCCGGGTGGTGGCGATCTGAGCCAGGGGAGCCGCGCGCCGTTTACAAGCGGCACGGGTGTCCAGGGGGTACTACTAGGACAAAGCGAATCCTTCGGGCGAAGCGGGACAGACGGACACCAAGAAACAAGTTTCGGTACTCGAGGGTCACGACAAGCCAGCAGAAAGTTGAGAGAAAGCGTCAGGCAGCATTGTGTATTAGCGAGAGCGTCTAACGCTCTGCCGTCGGTACTTGAAACAAAGCGACAAGGCGTTTGCGCAACGCCCAGCAGCGGGAGTGTGTTCTTTCTTCGACAGTTCCGATAGCGGGCTGACACAACCACAAGATGGGAACAAACCAGGCCTGTTCCCGAGGAGCCACGCGAGCGCTAACTGGCACGATCGTCCCAAAAGTGGCTGATCTTCAAACGGTGATGTCTGCCCCCTGCCTTAGATTAACGTCGGCCCTCGCATTCGATTAGCTCATACAGTTTCCTCTGCGGCTTTTCCATAGACGAGCGCCTTGGGATTTTGTGCCGAACCCAAAATCTGCCGCCACGAGGGAAACAACACGGCGTATTTCTCTCTCTTGGTATTGAAGTCCGATTGTAGAGCTGAACATCCGGTAGCCGCTGCGCCGCCGCCACAAAAGTCAATTCAGTGATTACACCTCCCAGGTGACTGGAGGCGACATGTCTGTCAAGTTTCGAATCCCGAATGTGCTTCTTTCGCGTACGCGCATACAGTATACGGGGCGAGAAGGGGGGGGGGGCGGCGACTCG